>PVLA01000387.1:551341-584556 GCA_004027455.1 Hydrochoerus hydrochaeris | reverse complement strand
TTTTTTTTTTTTTTGTACCAGGGATGAAACTCACAATCTCACACTTGCCAGGCAGGGGCTTACACCACTGAACTAAATCCCTGGCCCTGCCTTGAACTCTTGACAATCCTACTCCTGCCTCCCAAGTCTAGGATGACAGGTGTGTGCCACTATGGCAGGCATAAAATTTTATCTTTTTTTGTTTGTTTGTTTGTTTTTGTTTTTTGAGACAGGGTCTTCTTATGCAATTCAGGCTAGTCTTGAACTCACTATGTAGCCCAGGTTTGCCTTTAACTCACAGCTTCCCAAGTGCCAGGATTACAGGTGTACACCACCATGTTAGGTTAAAAATCAAAATTATATAAATCATGACAAACAAAACACTGAATTTTCAAATAAAGATGTGATCCTTTTGCTTCAAGCTCTAACATAGTTTCCCGAGGCACTGTTACTGATCTGGGCTTTAATTAAAATCATGTTGCAGAATGAAATACTGTTTAAGATGCTTCACGTGTCAACGGTGTGTAGGGCAAAGTACAAAGAGTGAGCCTAGGGAACCATGAAGGTGAAAGGGTTTTGCTTAGTGAAGGCACTCTCCAGTGGTGAACCTATAGCACGTGTGTCACAGTTTTTAAGACAAAGTATGTTGATTTACAAGTTGTTTTTCCTAAACTAAAACCGCAATACTGAGGTTTAACTGCAGTGGTGGCACTCAGTGGGTTTTGGGTTGCAGTTTGGGCACTCAGTCTCCGGTTTGCCATCTCTGCATCTATACAGTGCACTTATGATTTTCACATGCTATATCTATGTAAAACCGTGTATAGGTTTCAAAGTGCTAGTAATGAGCTTTTCAAAGTTCAGGTTTTTGTTTGTTTTTTCTTGGTACTACAGATTGAACCCAGGGTCTTTGCACCAAGCTACATCTGCAGTTGTTTTTGTTTTTTGTGGTGCTGAAGCCCAAACTCAGGGTCTTGCATGTGCAAGGGAAGAGCTTTCTCATTGAACCATATGCCCAGCCCTGATTTTTTGTGTTTGCGACAGGGTCTCAATAAGTCATGTTGTCAGGCCAGGGGTTTAGCTCAGCAGAGTGCATGCTTGGCAAATGTGAGGTTGTGAGTTCAATCCCTGGTACAAAAAAAAAAAAAAAGTCCAACTATTGGACACAAATACGTCCTTGTGATCCTTCTGTCTCATCCTCCCAGGCTGCTAAGATTACAGGAATACCCCACTATGCCTGGCAGAACCTCAGTTTTAACCCAGTCCAACCCCCTTCTATGGACGGACTTTGAGACACCAGGATTTAGCAAAATCATTTAGGAAACTGATGGGCAGATCTGCCTGTTTCCCTTCCACTGCAAGCAGTTAATTCTTGTCCATCCCTCTCTCCTAAGAGAGTCCTGGCACAGTTTCTCCCTAGGAGTAAACAGAAGGAACAACCAGCTGTGTGCTGGCCTTTTCATGTTTCTTAGAGGAAAGTTCATCGGACTACCAAAGAGAGGACAGACAGCAGGGGCTCACCAGGAGGTGATCCCGGCCTGGAAAGCAATGCTGTGCACAGGGCTTCAGCTGCTGCCAGTGGGGACAGCCACACCCAAACGGACTGACCCGACAGTGGGAGGGGGCAGGTGGTGGAGATCCAGGCCTCACGGGGAAGCAGTCCTGGCCAGGAAACTGTATCATTTTCATTGTTTTGTTGGATTGGGTTTTATTCTCTTTTGTTTTGTCTGATTATGTTAACTCTGATGGCATGAGCAGCTATTTGAAAGATAACAGACATATTGTGGTAGCCATTTTGGGTTTACTATTAGCTTGTTTTGAAGTCCTTTATTGCATTCATTGTTTTTGGCTTTATTGTTTCTATTTTGTTCTGTTCAATTTTTACTATGTTCAACAGTATCTGCAGCTATTTTGAAGACAACAAAAGGCATTATGGTAACTACTATTGGTTTCTATATCACTTTACTGGTTTATTTTTTATTGGTTTTATTGTTTTATTTTCCTTGGCCTTATCACCTTTAAAATAAAAGGCCAGGTGTGGTGGTGCACTCTTGTCATCCCAGCACTTGGGAGGCTGAGGCAGGAGGATTGCTGCAAGTTCAAGACCACTCTGGGCTACAAAGTGAGCTCAAGGCAGCCTGAATTGCAGAGTGAGACCATCTCAAACAGACAAAAATAAATAAAAAAAATAAGAAAGAACAGAAAGCACTTTGCAGTTCTTACAAAGAGAAGTAAAACCATGATCCTAGCGATAGTTCTAGACAGTGTAGTTTCATTTTCAATGCCCTTTCTGATGGCATTGTGTTTTGCCAGCCTTTTACAGAAAGTATATATTGGTCCATATCCTTGGGGAGTGTTGTCCAGGTACCCTGAGCTGTTTCTCCTTGTCTGTGATGAATTTAATCTAAGGGTCAGTGTTATTCAGGATATGACAGGTGTTTCCAGAAACTATGTTCAACCTGACTAGCTTGAGATTATGTGATACAACAATGTACAGAATAAGTATTAAGTATTTCACATTTCCTGGAGGCAGGTCAAAGAGGAAAAAATCAAGATAAGATTGTTGCATTTACCACCATGTTAATGGAGGAGGTGATGAGAACAGAAGGTTAGGAGAAAGGTAAAAAAATTATATCTAGTGGGTTTAAATGTCTAGTGGGCTCAGGATGGTAACATAAATTAATAAAGCAGATTGACAACTTTAAGATGCAGGAATGATGGTGAACTCCAGAAAACACACCTAAAGAGCCAACAGCCAGCAAATAATTACAAGGGAAAGATAGATCCAGTGTTGCCAGACCTTCCAAATTCCCAAAAGAATTAGAAATCAGGATCTTTGTACAAAAGTATCCAATTTTTCAATACAGACAATGAATCCAAACTGGAAGAGGGATGGAAGGGCCAGAAAGGAAAGGAGGGAGTAGACAACAGGAAGGAAAAGAGATAAAAATAAGAAAACCCTGTGCAGTCCAATAGCTGCCTGAGTGAGACTTCTACCTACACAATCTTCTTAGTTTATTTCCTAACAATTCAAGATGTGTTAAGAAGGTTGGGGATGTAGCTCACTGGCTTAAGCGCCTGCCTGGCAAGTGCAAGGTCATGAGTTCAATCCTCGGTACAAAAAAAAAAAAGGTATCAATAAAAAAAGCAAATCTTCCTTTAAAAAAAAAAGTAAACAAAAAGATGTGTTAAGGACTTAATTCAAAGTGCATTCAGAAGATGCTAAAAATGCAGGTGGAATTTCCATTGCCTTGCTAGTTCTTTAAATTTAGACATAGTTTTTATTGAGCAACTAACAAGTGCAAAGTTGATTATCCCATCACACTAAAGGTGAGATACATTAATTACATGAAAGAGATAGAATGGTCAAAATGACTGACATATATTTTAGCTGTTTTTAAAAGGATAATTAAGTATAAGATCTGCTTACTAAATTTTTTAAAAGATTTATTGGAGTATTCAATTTCTGCAATTCACTTCTGAATTTGCGTGGTTCATGGGAGGTTTCTGGCATCGCTTAGTTAAAAAAAAAAAAAAAAAAGCACTTGTAAGAGAACTGAAAGGCAATCACCCTGAAAATCTTTTCTTGAAGGCAGTCTTGACTCATGAGGCCATAGAAAGTTACGTTCCCACCGAAGTCATCTGAGACACCAAGTCTCCCCGAAGTCCTGGCAGTTCAGAAGGGAGTGGGTCTGCCTCCTTATCAGCAGAACAGGTAAGACCGTGAACAATTCAGCCTGGCTCAGGTTATGTATTACTCACGATGACATTTTAATATAAATGTGTTATTATACATTATATCCCGTTTCCGACGAGAGTCCCACAGCTACAGGCATTCCCCTCTTCTCAGCCTCCCTCGGTATCAATCTACAGTTTTTGCAAATTTAACGTTTGCCTATTTTTGTTCCCATTATTTCCTCTGCCTTTAGAACAGAGACGCTTCAAAACCCTCTAACTCCTGCCTCGGAGAGCCCCGCCCGCCCGCCCGCGCCCGGTCCCGGTCCCGGTCCCGGTCCCGGTCCTGGTCCCGGTCCCGGTCCCGGCTCCTCCCCACGCCCTCCAAGTAGCCTGGCCCGAGACCGCAGCACTCCCCGCCCCGGCCGCGCCCACCCCCTCCCTGGTGCCCGCCAGGGTCCCTCCCCGGGCCGCAGCCCTCAACCGTTCCAGAAATTGACGAAGAAGTTGCAGACTGAGTGCCACCTCTCGGCGCAGTAGGTCTCCGCGAGCTCCGCGTTCCCGTCCAGCCCGTCGGGGTCGGGGTCGGGGTCCGGCCCGGTCCCCATGGGTCTCTCGTCCCCCCGCTCCGAGGCCGCCTTCCTCCTGCCCGCTTTGGGCTTTTTCTCGGAGGTTTTCTCTTTGGGCAGCGAGCTCGGGTGCCTCCCCCGGCTCCCGGCCCTGCGCCTGGGCTCCTCGGAAACATCGTGGGCGGCCGGGCCGCGGGACGGGGCCGCGGGGCGCACGGGGCGCAGCTCGGCGCCGCGGCCCTTCCTGCCCGCGCACAGGCGCGCCCGCAGCGGCGCGGGGTCGTGGCAGGGCCGCCGCTTCCGGCGCAGCGCGCTCAGCACCTGCTTCCAGTAGAGCGCGCGCCGGGCCCCGTAGGCGGCGCAGCGCTCGGGCTCCCCGCGGTAGGCGCACTCGGGGCGCGCCCCGTCCGGGCCCCGGCAGCGCAGCAGCACTTCGCTGCCCGCTGCGGCCCCCGGGGCGGGCAGCAGGACTTGCCAGTGACACGCGTGCTGCTCCGGGCTCACGAAGCGCCCCGAGGAGCCGCTCCCGGGGCCCGGAGCCCGCTGCGCTGCGCTGCCTGCCGCAGCCTGGTCCCTCGCGCCGGCCGCGAGCAGGCAGCAGCCCAACAGCAGCAGAAGCGAGAGCGTCACTCGCAGCCTCAGAGAACCCATGGCCGACGGCGTCCGCGCCCCACTCGGCTGGGGTCCCGGGGTGCTTCTGGTGGAGGCGGGTCGAGGCGAAGCGCGTTCCTGATCTAAGGACGCAAGCAGAGAGGGAGAGAGCTGCTGACCGAGCCGGGCGCTGCCCTTCGCTCAGCGCAGACACCTCTGAAATCTCCAGACCTTCGCAACCTGCTTTATTTCCCCAGTGGGCAGCAGCAGGCTGCGAGGGCCCCCTCCAGAGAGCTTTCCTAGGGGAAACAGCTTGTCGCTTAAATAATTATTTTTAAGTCATTTGTGCATTGAGATTTTTTTCTTCCCCATGCAAACACCATAGCAAAATAATGCCTGATAATTGCTACCTTCGCCCCCTCCAGTCTCCACCCTCCAGATCATTCCTTATTAATCCTGAGAAACGTGCACTTTTACTGCGCTTTGAACTTACCGAGTTCTGGGAGAAGTGGTGTAGCCTTATTAGGGTAGAGGAAGCGACTGCATAAGGTCTGCGTCTCTTTTAGCCCATTCCCTGTGCATGAATGTAGTATTTGTGGGACAGAAGGGGCCTCCCTCACTATGCCACTCCCAGCCTTCTCTCGACCTGAATTCCCAACACTCACACGCGCGCATACACACACACACACACACACACACACACCAATGCTAGGAGCAGCCTGTAACATGAAGTATGTACCTTGTTTATGTATTTTGATTCCATTGCAAATGTTAACAAAACTTTCCTTTTACACGTTTAATCATCAAACAAAAGTTAAACAGAAAGAGCTATGTTTAAATAAAAGCATTATATAAACAATATTCTTAAGCAGACACTATTTACACAATTACGCTATTTTCAGTCTTTCTGTTTTTCATACCCAGAGTGCTATATTTTCATCTATCATTGGTATAACATTTAAGAACTAATGTTTTTGAATCTTCAAATTTTTGTATTTAATCAGTCATTTTTAATGATTTAAGTATTAAATCTTTTTAAAAATATTCTCCGTACTAAATAAGATCTCTTAATTTCAGCAGTTCATACCAAGGGGCTATGGATGTAGCACGTAGAAGAGCACTTTGCCTAGCGCCTGCAATGCCCAGGATTCGATCTGTCCCCAGCACCACACTGACACACAAAGTTCACACCTCTGACTATGTTGTTTGTTTTTGTTTTTTAGACAGAGTCTCACTATTTAGTTCAGGCTGATCTCGAATTCTATTCAAGGTGAAGGAAAGTATTTTGGGAAGGATCAGGGCAATGTGTCTTCTACTGAAATACATTTTTAAAACGTTTGACACTTTTTTTTTAATCACACCTCACAGTCTTCTAAAGTATTTTGGTTTTATTTATTTATTTACTTATTTAGGGTTTTTTGAGACAAGGTCTCGCTACGTAGCCCAGGCTGGCTTTGAACTCACAGTAATCCTCATTTCTCAGCCTGCTGACTACTGGAATTATAGATGTGTGCCACCACACCTGGTAGTACTTTGGTTTTAATAGCAGTAATCAAGGGCTAGAGATATAACTCAGTGGCACAGCACCTGCCTGACAAGCATGAGGTCCTGAGTTCAATACCCAGTACAAAAAAAGTAGTAATCAAATTATAATTGTTCAAACATCATACCAATGGGAGCTCAGTAATAGAAAATATATTTCAGGAATATATTGTATGAAAATACAGAAATCCCATTTCTTCCTACCTTTTGAAACAGTTCTTGAAGTCCCCTTTGGTAAGTGTCTTTGTGTGTGCTGTTGTGGCCACTTTGATGTCCAGAATTGATTTGAAATAGTTGCCTTTCATGATCATTTTGACTTTGGGGAAAAGCCAGAAGTTTCATAATTCCAGATCAGGTGAGTAAGGTGGATGGGAACACTGTAATGTTTTTATTTGACAGAAACTGTCATAAACAATCAATTTGGTGTGACCATAAAATACAGAGAGAGTTTATATTGTAAAAAATGTATCACCATGGGCCAGGGATTTAGCTCAGCAGTATAAGCAACTTCCTGGCAAGCGCTAGGTCATGAGTTCCATCCCTGGTACAAAAAAAAAAAAAAAAAAGTATCACCATAAAAGCCACTGCTATTAATCCCCATCAGAATACCCTCCCTCACTTCAAACACATAGCAATGTATCTTTTTCTGTAATAAGTTTTTAAAAATTTAAACATTCACCGTATCTTTCAATCATCCTTTGTATAAATATAATGGTATATATTAAATATATACTAATGAATGTTGGCTTAAGAAAGGAAACATTTACCATCCTTATGCGTTAGTAAAAAATGATTTGCTCAGGGTCACACATTATTCAGCAATATCATCTGATTTTCAGTGATCAATGATGTTTACAGCTTTAGATTTCACTTCTATTTCTTACAAGGTAATTATATCTTTTTTTTTCCTAGTTCAACTAACATTGAAAACCAAATTGTACCTGTGAAGCTAAAAAATGCTAACAAATGTTTCATAACCAACAGTCGCTAATTAATACATTGCACATATGGAAACTCTCAGAAAACTATTTGTATAGCTAAAGCAACTGTCTGCATTTTTCTGTTGCCCTGCCATTTACCAGTTATTGATGGAAAGTGGACAAGTTTTTTGCTAAAGAGTGACATCTAGTGGCACTATGCTTTAATTACAATAAAAAGTTTATTACCTAAAATCATGATTAAAATTCCAGAACCCATGCTTTGATGTCAGAAACATTGCTCCAAGAAAGAAAAGTAAAAACACACAAACGTACTATGCCATGTCATAAAAGGAAAGCTAATTTAAAAAATTATATAGTAAGATCCAGCTGTGGTGGTGCATATCTGTAGTACCAGCACTCTGGGAGATTAAGGCAGAAGGATTGCAAATTTAAACTTAGCCTGGGCAATTCAATGCAATGCTGCTTGAAAATGTTTTTTAAACATTTAAAGACTGGGAATGTAGCTTGGTGTGAAGACCCTAGGTTTAATGTCCAATTCCCAGCAGTGCTACTGTGTGTGTGTGTGTGTGTGTGTGTGTGTGTGTAGAGCAAAACAGAAAGAGAACACAAAAGCTACCATTTAATCATTTTAGGTGTATATTTTAGTAAGATTAAGTGCACCCACATTGTTGTATAATCATCACCACTATTCATTTCCAGAGCTTTTTTCCATTTTCCCAAATTGAAAGCCTGTACCTACTGACAATAATTCCCTTTACTTCCTTTCCTTCCTTAGAGGCAGCCATCATTCTACTTTCTGAATTTGGCTATTCTTGGAACCTGATATAAAGTAAAACATATAGTATAGTCCTTTTGTGTCTGACTTATTTCACTTAATGTGATATCCTCTGGGTTCATCTTTGCAGAAGTTCATACTTACATAGCACATTTTGTTTATCCATTCTTCCACTTGATGAACACTATACTGCTTCTACTTTTTGCCTATTATAAATAATGCTGCTAAGAATATTGGCGTACAAATCGCTGTTTAAGTTTCTGTTTTCAATTATTTTGGATACACACACAAATGGAACAGAATTACTTGGTCACATAGGAATTCTACTTTTATCTTTTTGAGGACCTGCCATACTATTTTATATAGTGGTTGCACCATGTTACATTCCCAGCAACAGTGTACAAACATTCCAATTTCTCCACATCCTTGCCACGTGGAGAAATTCTCCACATCCTTACCCTTAGGGTAAGCTAAGGGCCTTGTTAATTTTTGTTTTTTATAATATACATTCTGTGGGTGGGAAGTACCTGATTTCTTACTGGTTTGTTTTCAGTTCAGGAGATTGAACCCATGACCTTCTCATGGAGCTCTGTCCCCAGTACCATCCATTCATCCCTCCTTTTTTTCCCTCCTTCCCTCCCTTTCTTCTTTACCTTTTTTTCTTTCTAGATATAGTCTATTAAGTTGCTTATGCTGGGCTTGAACTTGAAATCCTCCTTCCACAGCCTGCCAGAGTGCTGAGATCACAGATCTCACTGCAGTAGCTGACTTTATTGTGGTTTTGATTTGCATTTCTCTGATGATTAGTGATGTTGGGCATCTTTCCATATTCTTACTGGCCATTTGGGTATCTTCTTTGCAGAAATATCTATTTAAATCCTTTGCTTAAGAGATTAATGTGCAGTAAGTCACTAACTTAAAAACATTTGAGTTGTGAACTTTCTCAGATGTACTGTATAAGACTTACTTTGTGGATTCAGAAACAAGTCTGACTTATGAAATTTCTCACAGAACAGAACTTGTTTGTAAACTGAGAGCTTCCTCGACAGGGCTGTAAATGTAGCTTTGTGACAGAGTGTTTGTCCAGCATGCATGAGATGCTTAGAGATCTGTTTCGGTCCCCAGCACTAACAACAACAACAAAAAGTTGATGTACAGAGTATATAAAGAACTCCAACTACTCACCAACAAGAGCAAAAATTGAACCTCTTATCAGATGTCTCTTATCCTCTGGGTCACCTTTCCACTTTTTAAGAGTGTCTTTGATACACAAAGTTTTTAACTTTGATGTAGTTCATGAAAAATTCTCTTTTCTTTTTTTCTTTTTTGGTACCAGGGAACAAACTCACGACTGTGTGCTTGCAAAGCAGACGCTTATGCCGCTGAGCTAAATCCCCAGCCCAAAAATTCTCTTTTCAAATACAATGATGTGCCATGAGTAAGAAAAAATGAAACATCTCTTTTTTTTCCAGTATCAAGGCTTGAACTCAGAGCCTTTGCACTCAGCTATCCCTTAGCACCCTCCCCTTTAAAAAAAAAAATTTGAGGCAGAGACTGGGTTTAGATTTATAGTCTTCAGCCTCCTAGCGTGCCTCCTAGAGTTCTGGAATTGCAAGTGTGAGTCACCATGCTTGGATGAAATGAACATCTTCATTTTCATAAATAATCTTGTTTGCATCAGTAATCCAGCAGGCCTGTTTGGATTCCTACAATGTACTACTAATAATAAGGTAGTTACTTAATAATTTCACTTATTCCCTGTTTGGTTTTTCCTTATAAATTTCACAGAGGATAAATCTCAGCCATAAAGAGTAGATACTCTGTAGCCCCTTCTCTCCTTCTTCCCCTCAGATAAGGTGATACAGCAACTGACCTAACAAACTTCTATGATAGTGTAAAGAGAATAATTCCTGCCTCTGAATACATACTTTTAAAAATACATACTGGGAACTATCAGCGATTTCTGAACTCTGCATCATGTTGGAACTTTGGGTGCTGGAGAACAGGCAGCCTACTTGCCGCCCTGGTGAGCAGCTGGGGCCTGGCAAGCCATTGGCACGCCAAGGCGAGAACTCTCAGCGACTCCTGAGCTCTGCATCATGTTGGAACTTTGGGCACTGGGAGAATAGGCAGCCTACTGGCCGCCCTGGTAAGCAGCTGGGACCCTGCCGGTGCGCGGGCTAAGAATCAGGCATTGATCCACCACCACCACCACCCCCGTTAGCAAGTAGGCACCGGCGGTCCAAGTATCTTTTTGGAGGATGAATGTATACAGCGTGGCAAGTAAGGGGGATTTCCTTCTACTATCTTTGAAGGCAAATATTTTTATCACTGTTTTGCTCAACTTTGATTAATGGTACCGCTTTATTCAATATTCTGTTTTTAAAAGTTCGATATTTCCTTCCATTTTCCTCTACCTGATTGAAAGAACAGCTAATGTGAACAAAATGGGCTGTACTATTGAGCCCATTGTTTGTGTCCTGGTGAACTGCTCCACTGTTCTGTGGTAGTTATTGCAGTGCGGTCGCATGGGTTTGTTCTGTCTTGTTCTGCTGTATTTTGCTACCTTCCAAAAAAAAAGTAGACAAGAAAGTAACAAAATATCTCCAAAAATCTCCCAACTCCACCAAAGCTGACCCATGGATCATGGATGAGGAGAAACTCAAAAACAAGGCAACAGAATTATATAAGGTGATTAAAAGTATATTACATCAACAAAACAAGTCAGTAAGGTACTGAGCAACCTGAAATAGGATATAACTAAGCAGATAATGGACTTAAAAAGTAAAAAGAAGAAAAGAAAGTGCTCTAGAGGATATGGCTGCACGTATATTTAAGTGTGTAGGATTGATAACCATGTTGCTAAGTTGTTACTGGATCACTGAACTTCTTTGCAGTCTCATTGTTTGAATGTCCACTTTGTATGCTTTAATTTTGTAACTTTAACAACTAGGTCTAAGAAGACAATATGTAATTTATCAACTAGTGATTTCTTATTGCTTTTTTTTCTGAAATTCTGTATTGTTTCTACCCCTTTTTCTGTTTTGCTTTTTTTTTCCTCTTTAAATAAAATTTTTAAAAAATAAAAATAAAAATACATACTTTTTCCTGGGAATGGTGGAGGAGAGATGAGGCTGGCAGTGCAAGCCCCAAGAAGAACCCACAGGTTTTATAAACTGTAAAAATAGTTTTACTTTGAAAGTGACTCTCTACCAGGCAGGCTGGAGTTGAAGAAGAACTCCAGTGCAGCACTGGAGACAGTTTTCTCAGGAGCCATTTGAGAAAGGAGTTAACTCATTAAGACTGGACCACAAAACAAATACACTTCAGAATTTCTAGTGTCACTATCACTGGGACAGGGTGAGAGATGGCCAAAAGGGACAGTTGTGGAGACCACAGGCTAGACACAGACACCTCTGTGAGAAGTTTAAGCCCTGGTGCAGAAAGGTGCAGGGGCCCTGCCCTCCATGGTGAGGAGCCAGGCCGGTAGTGTGTGGCTTTTAGAGAGTGCTGTGCTAAGTGCTGCATTAAGTCTGGTGGTCAGCTTGGAGCCCTCCCTGCTGCCTACATCCAGCACAGAATTCAGTGGCCTGCTTGCTTAACCCATCTACCAAGGGGAGCTGGGATATGGCTGAACTGTGATGGTTGTTCCAGCCATGGAGATACAGACAGAGGGGTCTCTGGATGGGGGGAGGGCACCTCATAAACCCATAGGCTGTAAAGGTAGGTAGAGAAAGCTGGGATTTGGGGTACAGAGAAACACAGAAACTGGAGCTGACACAATGACTACTGGAGGGAGGTAAACATCATTTATGGAGAAAGGCAGGGTAGGCTCCAGCATTCACACAGAAAAATATGAGTGTGGAAACAAAATTGATCTTCGATGTGATTCACTATCCCTCCCCTGTATCTGGTGGGCTCTCATACTGTAGATCCTGGAAAAAAAACTAGTCAATAGAATGGAGGAACCTTTCTTTTTCTTTCTTTCATTCATTCTTTTTCCCTTCTGCGTATTTTTGAGGGGACTGGGGTTTTTATTCCTTTTCTTTTTTATTTTGCTGTTTTTTTCTTTATTCTTTTCTGTTACTTTTATCAAATTATTTTGATTTTCTTTTAATCCTTAAAAAAGATCCTTTATCTCATTTTCTCCCCTTATTAATATTTATTTTTCAAATTTTACTTCTTTCATTCTCCTATTCCTCATCCACTTCATATTTATTAGTATTGGTATTATACTTCATTAAACTTTATTTAGCAATAATCATGCCTTGGATAAACCTCACTGGCTATGATACTGCCACTGTGCAAAGCTTTTTATTAAACTTTAGATATTTAGTTAGCCTTATTCTATTATTGCTGAATTATTTTCTATTGTGAATGATGATATGTTGTTGCAAGTAGTGGATATTTACTGTATATCAATATTTGACTTGTTTTTATGTCTAAACTATAATTATGCATATCTTTTTATGGTAAGAGTAGTACAATGGTAGGTTCTAATGGTTCTTGTAGTATGTCAATGTTCACTCTGTCTTTGACTCTATTATTATTGCTGATTTTGTTGCTATTGTCAGGATGGCATAGTTGTTGCTATTAATTAGTTTTTACTGTATGCCAATATCTGATTGTCTTTGCATCATCAGTAACACTGTACTGCAGTTCATTTCTGTAGAACTAGGTGCTACACCAATTATGCTATACCCTCCTCTCCTGTTGTAGTCAGGGGTTGTGAAGAGAGTAATTACAATCAGGACAGATGGTCACCCAGAGTTAAACACAAGAAAGTGCAGGAAATCTGTCCACAACACTAACGACCCAGAATATTCAGCCAAAGGTCTGAATCCCACAGCAATGTTCTGCATGAGTCCAGCTGAAGACTGAAAACCCAAGACAATGCCTCCCACAAGTCCAACTGGAGGTCTAGAGTCCACAACAAAGACACACACCAGTCTGTTTCATGGATTTGCGCTGGCAAGGCCTAAAGATCAGTGGTGGAAGCTTGAAAATCTATGCCAGTGGGATGAAGGAGGTGTGCCAGTAGGTTGAGTGTTCTACACTGGAGCCAAGAAGTCACAATCAAAATAAGGACTAGGGCTGCCCTGAAAAGTACTGCAGCTATCCTCAGTGATACGGAGGTCCCAAGCTCCTCCGATGATAACAGTAGAGAACATGCCAGAAAGCCAGCGTGACAAGCTTCTCCTCAAGATTAAATAGCAGACATCTTCCCCTCCATGTAAGGAGCACAGCTCCCCCAAAGTGAACTCTCATTCTCACTGATAAGATCCCAAGCTCCTTCAATGATAATGGCCAAGTTCATACTGGAGAAGCTAGACATGATGAGCTCTGTCAGGAGAACCAACAGCTCAAAATTGCAACACTTAGGAGAATCCAAAACGCCTCCTTCTTCTTCTCCACGTCTCTATTTATGCTGGCCACTTTCCTCAGGGCGGCCGTCTACATGCAGCACCATGCCAATTTAATCCCAGCTGGTGTTAAATTGACCACCAGTTTTTAATCCATAACACCTCCCAAATTAACAAAGCTGTCTGGATCTTAGGACAAAGGCAAAGGGCCAAAGCTAGCCACAGCAAGAGTGCACCACTGGAAAGCAGATACTGACTAAAGAGATCTCTGGAGCCGGCGATGGTACCGAGAGAGAGAGAGAGAGAGAGAGAGAGAGAGAGAGAGAGAGATCTATGTACTAGCAACAAAGTCTTTCCACTGTACTTGGCCTGCAAACCTCACCAAAGAAAAAAATAATAATGGAAAACATGAGAAAACCTGGCAACAAAATGCCTCCAAAAACTTCCAACCCTCCAAAGCTGATTCATAGGGCATCAATGGGAAGGAAATCAAAGACAAACAGCTAAATTATACAAAGTGATAAGAGATTTTTTTATAGAGGCCAAAATGACCTCAGAGAGCTCAAAGAGAATATAACTAATCAGATAATGAACATAAACAAAATGATCAGTGAGCTTAGAGAAGACACTAATAAAAAGCTTGCTGAGCTAAACAAAATGTTATAAAACATGGACAACCACTTTAGCAAAAAACTTAAGAGTCCATGACAAAGTGCCAGACAGCAATCCAGAAGATAAAAAATTCTATTGACACTATGGGAAATAGATGTGACCAATGTGAGGACAGAGTGTCAGGGCTAGAAGATAAGACAGGTTAGATTTAGAAAGGGGGCTCCAATCACTGGCCTCTGCCAGTGTTTTCTAGATATACCTATAGTTGACCAGTGGTTATAATCACTATTGTAGTCCCTTTGTTACAGGCAACTGAACTAGTTAGAAGTATTATAGGCAGTCAGACAGGGCTAGGCTCAAAGAAGCTGGCACAGAGGAACAAATGTCTGGTGACCTTGGAGGAGACACACACCTCTTGCTGTGGGCCAGATCTCAAGACAGAAGGCAAAACAAATGCAACCACATCCTTAAGCATAATCCTTAGGGATTAAATCTGGATCATTTTGAGAAGCCAAAAGTCTCCATCCCAATCCCCTATAGGAGGAGTCACTGATCTCTAAGAATGCCCACTTTCTACGTGACTTGCCTCCCCATTTGTTCCCAATTTAATCAGTTTTACCTGAGCTGTTAATCTTATTGGCTAAACATAGTGAGTTCCCAGTTTTTCCCAATGTTAGCCCTGCCCTACCCCATGATTTTACTCTATAAAAATCCTGAGAAAATACAGAATCTTTTGCAAGCCACTCAGGACCTCCTTTGTCTCTCTATATAGTACTGGTTGGGAGTTTCATTCCCCTATATCACTTTAAGATCGGTGTCTGAATGTGGCTCTTTCCCCCAACCTGCCTTTCCATTCTAGTTCTCACACTTTGATTGTACATGGTTTAATATCTTGGAAAAACTTGTTTATTCTTATCCAGAGGCTGCCAAATGATCATGTTATTGGAATCTTGTGACTGAAATGTTGCTGAAATGTTATGAAGTAGCTCCTTCTAAAATTGGCTTGCCAATGAAATGTTACTGGGTTCTTGGTTGCTCACCTCTCCCTCTGGAGTTAGATTCCAGGTTCTTCTTGTCTCAAATAAATAACTGAACCAAACAAGCAAAAAGAGTGGCAAAGTTTATTTGAAAAATTAAAAATGAATAGTGATACAGAAACTGGCTCTGAAGAGCAAGCTTGGGCTCAGTGAAAGAGGAAAAAGCAAGAAAAAGAACACCTCAGAGAAAGCAAGGTGGGCTATCATGAGGAAAGCCATGATAGCAAGTTGTTGGAACCTGTGTCCTTATTGTACTGTCGGAATCTGGAGGAAACCCATGACAACTTCTCCCTACAGTCCTGAGAGGCAGTACTAGGTTCCCATGCCTCAGGCTGAGGTGAGGTGTAGGCCAATCTATTGAAAACTTGCTCAAGTTCTCATGAGAAGTCCAGGTTGAGGGCTTTGGGAATTGTTCTGTGCATGTGTTCTGGGATCTTATGATTCATATGTCATGCCTACTTCTCCAGCTAACTTTCTCATGTACTGTCAATCATGCAAAGTGAACCACTGAAAAATGTGGCAGACTCCTTTTACAGGGATCCACCAGATTACTCTTCTGAAAGGAGTTCATAACTGCTAAACCCCAACATGACTTCCATCCAAGGTGCATTAGGTTAGCTCTCTGGAGAGGCTCCTGATTGTAGTCTCCCCTATACCAACCTTTATCAGCTCCAAGCAGCTAGAATAAAACTAGGCCCATTCTTCCCTAACCACAGTTAGGGATAGCTCTTCAGGGGTGTTAGGTTTTCAGCACAATAAGAGAGAAAATATAAGTAAAAAGTAGCCTTTATTCCGAGGATGTGGAGAGAATCCCATGACTATAGCCAGCTTGGTTTACTCTGACCAGAATATGGGGCATAGGATATATATATATAACCTCTGATTGGGGGTGGCACTTAGGGCAGGCATAGATGACATGTGAGGAGCTGATTGGGACCTTTTTCATGCCACTGGGAAAGGAAAAAGGAAGTTGTCATATGGAAAAGAGGGAGTGGCCTCAAGGTAACTGTTCTTGATCTCGCCTCTACTCCCATAATGTCATGTAACTTATTCTAGGGCAAAATCCTTTCATTCCCGTCTTTTTATTGTTAGGAAAAAGGTCGAAGTCTCTCTCTTACTGCTTCCTGCTGACAGGGGCACCGTATTGGGGTTTAGGAAGATTGATGGGATGATGGTTGATGCCCATGTAGACGCTGGTACCAGGTGTTTCAGCCAGGACAACTTCATCATTGGTGAATGAATGAAAAGATTTTGCCCTAGAATAAATTACACATTACAGCAGTGGAGGTGAGATCAAGGACAGTTACCTTGAGGCCACTCCATCCTTCCCATATGACAACTTCCTTTTTCCTTTCCCAGTGGCATGAAAAAGGTCCCAATCAGCTCCTCGCGTGTCATCTATTCTATATTTTCTTTATATTCTTTATTGAATGTTTCTCTCCTTTTTTTGTGTTCCTCCCTTCTTCCATCTGTATCTTCCTGAGAGATGCTTCCTGAGAGCATTTCTTTTATTACTCTACTCATATCCTGCTTTACCTGATTTAATATTTCAGTTTTGAGCTTGTCTACAAGGTCCCGAAGATATCTCTTAATGTCCATTGAAGCCATGTCTGATGTTGTGTGTTTGCCGCCCTCAGTCTCCCTTGTTTTTCCATCTCCTGGATCAGTACTCTCAGGGTTCTGGGCTGGGGGCCTCCTCTTGCCTCTCTCTCCTGTCATGGTCCCAGCTTCCTCCACACAGGTTACAGTGCAGGTCCCAGCCCCCTTCCCTGTTGGCCATGGTTCCTCCAAAGCATGCTGGCGAGGGACCTCTGCCCTCTTCTTCCTGCCCCTCCCCACCGAGCCTCCCAAACTTCAGGGGCCTTTACCCGGTTAGTGTGTGCTAGGCGCAGGGAATCTATTTGGGATGGCTCATTGGGTCCCAGCCAGGGGCACAGCTCAGTCCAAGTAAATCCCGCAAATGTGCTCTGGGGTGGGAGCAACCAACTGAAGTCATTGTCGCTCCCAGTTCAGGCTCCTCCTGCCTGATTCTAACATGTTGCCCATTTGGTCGCACCTTTCCCTGGGTGGGGTAGTCTCATTCCCAGCACTGACCGTGGATTAATGAAGGTCCCTTCGCCAGCTCCACTCTCCACTGGGTTCACCAACCTCTGACTTCAGCACTGCTGTGGCTCCTGTGAGTGGCAGCGGGGACGAGTTTGGGCAGTCTGCCAGCCGGCGTGGATTCAAGCTGGCGCAAATTCAGGCTGGCACAAACTTGGCAGGTCACAGCAAAAAAGCTGTGTCCCACAATTTTTAGCTGTTCCAGTTGTAGTCCCCACATGTTTGATGAGCTTTTTTACGTTTCAATTTCTTCCTGTGTCAAGAGGATCCATCTCCCTCTGTCTGGGTCTCTCCAGGATGTTTTCTTCTGGCATATGAGTTGTTTCTCCTGGGAGGCTTTGTATTCTGTTGCTCACTGATTGGCCATCTTCCTCATTCCTTTTTCACAGCCCCATAATACTCCAACAGGAGGCACATCATTTCCTCCGTCACTGCAGAACGTGTGGCTTGCCATGTTCACCACCATGAATTCCCCATAAATCTTTGAGGGAAGTTGAGGGAGAAAGTCTATAAATGTATTTTGAAAGTTTATAAAGTCTAGCCTTTAATTTTAGTGTGGAATATTGTCTGAACTACTCAGTGCTTTAAGTATAGTAACACATACATAATAAACACATCACATAAGCTTTTTGTTATTATTATGATGATGATGATGATGATGATGATGATGATGATTTTGGTACCGAGAATCAAACTTAGGACCACGTGCTTGCAAGGGAGGTGCTTATGCCACTGAGCTAAATCCTCAGCCTATACATAAGCTTTAAAAAAAAAACAAACAAACGTGTGTCTGGTGGTCTCATGTTGACATGCACCTCTTATCAAAAGTATCTGGAACACAAGAGAAAGGCAAACATCTGAGTCTAAAAGAAAGGCTTATCATTGTAAACAACCCTAGTTTTACATCTTTGAAGACCTGTACACCTAAAAAAGCACAAATGCATTTAGTACACCATGAAATCAGGCATAATGAGTGTTATAGCTATATGGAAACTGTTGGCCCACTTGGGGAGCCCAAGGGAGATTTCTGTGAGGTGAGGTTTCCAGGTTAAAGCATGCACATGTGCAAGACATCAGCAAGAACAGCAGGAAACATGGAGCAAAGCAGAGTGCAAGACCACAGAAGTGTCAGGGTAGCCTGTGTCTTTATTGTATAATTCTTACACAAGTTATCACTGTTAGAGTATTCTGGCACAATAGAGAAGAAAAAGTACAAAATGAACAGGTTTATTGAGTTTAGGATATGGGAAGGAGCACACAACCCATGGTGACTGAGCTGTCTCCTTCAACTAGCTATAGAGAGGCAGAGAGTTATATGACCTCTGATTGAAGTGGCTCATGGGGTGGATACTGATGATGTGTGAGGAACCGATTGGGATTCTCTGTGTGTGCAAACAGGAAGGGGAGTAGCAATTAGGGCTGAAAAAGAAGCAGGAAGTGGTAAGTTTCTGCTTCGGTCTTCTACCACATTAGACTGCTACCATAACTGTACAGTAATTTATACTAGGGCAAGAACCTTTCAATCACATATTTACATTCCTATATAGTGCTATAACCAGCACATGCCTGTTTGTCCACTAAGTCCTGGTTACATAACTGTGTGCTTGCACTGGACAGCAAGGTCACATCTTTAGATGTCCTTAGATGCTCCTGAGCTTTGAATCACTATGAGTGGTTCCCCACAAAAGCCTTTGACTCTTAATTTAGTTTTACACCAAGAGTATCTTTTAGTAAGAAAAACTTATTGTTTTACTTACAGAAAAGTTAACTTTTTGATGATAACCAATGTAGACATGTTAGGATAATATGTTTAGCAATGCCTGTTGGAGTGTGTCTCCCATAAAATTATGGAAATTATTGGTGGTCCCGTTAGTGAATAAAGACTGGAATAAATATCTCTAGGCAAATGCTCTTTTAGTCCCCAAGTCACTACTGGAGTTTACCCAGCAGTTTTCTCAAACCCAAGGGATCCCCATTTAGTTATCTTAACAGAATATTTTGTTTTTAAATGACCTATGAAAGCTGAGGATTTAGCTCAGTGGCTTAAGCACCTGCCTGGCAAGTGTGAGGTCATGAGTTCGATTCCAGTACAAAAATAAAATAAAATAAAATAAAATAAAATAAAATAAAATACCTATCAAAATTGTATCATAACAATTAACATTATTTTGACCAATGAAATATTCCAAAATTATTGTACACAGACAATAGGCATTACACTTGTAAAATCAGTCTTGATAACAGTTTGATTGGTTGGCAACCTGGATGGAAGTATGTCCTTACCTCTAATGACACTTATTTTATCTATAAGTCAACTTCAGTTGCAGATTAAATATTTTAACCTATATAAACTGTTTTCCATGGAAATCCCAAAAAAGGCAAAAAGTAGAACAAATTGTTGAACTCAAACAAAACAGCTGTAGCTATCGTAAAAGATCATTACCACAAATTGAACAGACAGACAAACATGCATAAGATAATCATTTAAACTAGGGCACACTCCAATGCATTTGCCATGACCTTTTTATAAATCAAGCACAAATATTACTTTAGTAAGTGAGACAGTAGTGAGCCTAGTCACACAATCACTTAAAAGGGGCAAACTATTTTATCCATCTGGTGCAGAGTGATTGGTGTTTTCTCTCCTGGAAAGAAATGACATTGTTTATTGATTCACAAGAATATGGAGTTTGTTGTCCTTCTGTATCTTTTGTTGTCTTAGGTGGTTTGAGTTTTTCCTGTATTCTAATGGCAGAAGGAATGGTTAGTACGGTCGTGAGATCTTGTATCAGGCAATATTTTCCTGATAGCTTTACTATGGGCTGGGTCTGAGGGTCCCTGAGGTCGAAATAAGAAACTTAACAAACTCCTCTAAACAAGCATGCAGAAGCTAGGTGTGCACTCAAGAGGCTGAGGCAGGAGGCTCACCATGAGTTCAAGGCCAGTTTGGGCCACAAAGTGAATTAAAAGCACTATATAGGGAGACTTGCCCCACCTCTGCCGCCACCCAAAAAAAAAAAAAAAAAAAAGAAGGATGAAAGAAAAAAGAAAGGAAAAAAATAAGCATGTAGGTTCACTGACTGCTGTTGTGGAAAATGAATTTTCAAGATGCATTAGTACAAGAAGAAAGAGAAAGATTTATTAGAAGTTAATAAGGGAAGCACTCAAGAATTCAGTAAGGTTGCTCAAAGAAATTAGAGTACATTTGGGAACGGGAGATTCTTTAAGTTTTGGGAGATGAAAATCTGTGGAATTTGATAATATATAGTCTTAGTCTTAGTGGGTGGGAGTGAATAGCCCACCCTTAGTGAGATAACAGTCTATTCCTATGGAAAATTCCCAAAGGGTGGCCTATTTATGGGTGAAAGGTCATGAGTTTGATCTCCAATATCCCCCCACGACAAAAAAAAAAAACACCATTTTTTTAAATTTGCGTGTGTCCTTTTCTCATGGAGTACTCATCTGTCCTCTACTTTATCATAGTTAGTGAATACGAAATTAGCTTCATTGACTGACTGGCTTATTTTGGTTTGTGGAGCCAGTTGGAGCTTTTTGGAGCCTTTTTCCTAATATCTGGAACTGACTGACTGAGGCAGTACTGATTTAAAATAATCTGACCCCTAAACTCAGAGTCTAAATTAGTTATATTATGGAGGGCTTCTTCAAAATGAGGCTAAAAAGCAACTGTGTTCTTACTTTGATCCTGATTAATAGGCTTGAGCTTATCATAATCTATAGGTTCAGGGACCCCTTGTCACATATTAGCTAAAATGACTTTGATGTACAACTTTTGTTCAGCTTCTCCACCCACTGTGTTATAATTTTACTCAAGCCCTTCCTGAGATCCAAATAATGCTCCAGTCAGCTAATTATCAGAAGGTGATGCTCCAAATGCTTCATGACTGGCCTGCTTTGCAGCCTTTATAGACCTTTGTCTTTTTATTGCTGTGGAACAAGAAATGAGGATGAATGGGACATCTTGCCAGGTCAGATCAAAAGCCATTTTTAGGGTATGGAAACTATCAGAATACTTTTCAGGATCTTCAGAGACTAACATAAAGGAATTACCACACTGACTGTACCATTGGTGTTTGCCACTGTTTGAAGGGTAGAACAGTGGCAGGCTCAGATATAGGGTTCCCAGGGTCTAAAGCCCTGTAGTAAGTAGACCCAGATAGTATGGGGTGGACCCAGGAGACTGCCTTTATCTCCTGAGGGTACTGACTGAACAGGTTATTGAGGAGGTATTCTGTGAGAAAAGGAGCTGACAGGAGGGAGTCCTTAACAGCATCAGCACTTGAGTGATGATGACTTTTAGGGTAGAGGTCAGGTCTCTGGTAGAAGGCCATAAAGACTTAATATGGCTTTATATTTCAGCCTGACAAGGAATTGCCATGTCTCATTTTCCCCAAGTGGATACATAAGTCATTTGTTATTAAACCACATTATAAGATGGTCTCTTTTGAAGGGTCTTAGTGTGGGATTTGTCCCAATGGTTATGAAGACATCTGAGTGGGGGCACAGAAAAAATAGATGAGGTTGTTTTCATTTGTAGACAGTAGAAGCAAAAATTATTATCTAGGCTTAGTCTTCCAGGGTTTAACCTGGCCAGGCTACACTTTCCTCCAGTTTAACCTGGTAGGGCATTTCCTTCTATGGGTTTAACCTGGGTTTCCTTTTAAGTGCCCCCGCCCAGGGGTTTTATTGCCTGAGTAGGATAAATTCCTTCAAAGGCATCACAGTCTAATCTGATTAAGCCAAGTTCCTAGGGACTGGATGCCTCCAGCCCCAAGAAAGTACCATTGCTACTTCCTTGTACTCATGAAATTTCTCCTATAAACACAACTCATCTTCTGGTTGAAGTGGGCTGACTCACTGGCTGAATATCCCTTAGCCAACTAAAATGGAATGAGACCTATCCATAGAGAAAACTCTACTCATTGCATTAAGCATAAAATATATACCTGTGGTGACAGACTCTCAAAATAAAAGCCAGGTGTTATGCCCTTTTAGACAGCAGTATAAACCGAAAGCCACAGTTATCACAACAAATCTAAAACAGAGAGCAAACCAGTGTCAGCAAACTACCACAGGGAGCAACGGCTCTACTCAGGGTTCTAGGACCCAGAGTAGATGAGCCAGCTAGAGCTGGCTCCTCCACTCACTGGTTCACCAAGAACCAGTGGCAGAGGGTTTAGACGGCCCAGTTCCTCTCTTCCCTTTGAGGAAGGCACTGTATCTCTTAACCCTCTGTTTTACTTATCCAGAACCAACAACTAAACAAATGGAACACTCTGATACCTGAAAGCCTGAGGATTAGAGGGAGAATCTGAAGAGGAGAAGGAAAATTACTAAAATCTATGGAAAGGAAGTGCTCCACATGAGTCTGTGACCTACAGGGAGGCACAAACACTCTGGGTACTAAACAAAGAGTTGCCCATATTCAGGGCAAGTTACCAAGAACTCCACAGAGGAAAGTGACATCTTGGGTTGGCCAAGTCCATATCTTCTGGTCCTCTGCTGTGGGCAGCTACATCAAAGCATTTGTCTCTTGGTGACCTTCTCACCCGCCCCTGCAGCGTTTTCTTGTACTCTGCTGGGATTGTGCCTAACCCCATTGAGCCATGGGCCATAACTTCCAAGATAGATTTTCTACGTTATGTGGATCAACAACAAAATATAAGCCTAACTGATCTGCAGAGCCCCTCCTGCCCCATGCGGACAGAAGCCTTTTGTCCCACAGTCTAGTCTTCCCCATGTGGTGATTGGTCTGCCTCTCCTCCAAGGAATCTATTTTTTGCCCAGAAAGGATAAGAGAGAGGGTCTCCCCACAGAGTGGGGAGTTACCTTATTGGCTGCGCTGTGCAATTGCCCACTTCTGCCAAGGTTTCTGAAGGTCACTGAGTTACTGATACTTCCAGTGTCTGGTGAGGGCTACAGAGGTTTGGTAGAGTCCTCCTGGCTGGCTCACCAGATGCTAAAGCTGCATGGGGTCAAAAATAGTCCAGATCTTTGTGTATGACACAAAGAATTCAATCCATGAATCCATGAAGGAAAGAATTGCCAAGCACACACCCGATAGCACGTAGTAAGTAGTTACACTTATTGAAGATCATGAGACTGTTGCAGGAAAAGGGAAAAGGGCGAAGGGCAAAAATGGTGAAAAGGAAAAAAGGACTCAAGGGGGAAAGGAGAAAATGACTCAAATTTGAAGGGACAAAAGGGACTCAATCACTCCAGCTTCTGGTATTTACAGAGTCAGACACTATTGATCCAAGGTATCTCTGTCACTCCTCTACACCCATTTGCAATCTGCAAGACCTCCAGAGTTTAAGCATGGATAATCATTAAGTGGTGTTTGGCTTCTGACTGAATGGAGAGACAGGAAGTGGCAAAAGAAACCACAGAAATTATGCAAACACATAGAGATTAAATAAGATCCTCTTGAATAATCAGTCATTGAAGAATTTGAAGAAGAAATTACTTTCTAATATACAACAATAATGCCAGTACTATACAACAGAACCTATAAGACACAGTAAAAGCAGTTCTCAGAATTTTAGCTGTGAATATTCACATCAGAAAAACAGAGCAAAGCCAAATATCTTTTTTTTTTTTTTTTTAGTACTGGGGATTGAATTCATTATCTCATACTTGCCGGCCGGGCAGGTGCTTAAGCCACTGACCTAAATTCCCAGCCCTAAATATTGATTTAATGAACTAATCTTTGTGTGTGTGTGTGTGTGTGTGGTACTGAGGATCAAACCATAGGGCTGGGGATTTAGCTCAGCGGCATAAGTGCCTGCTTTGCAAGCACATGGTCATGAGTTCGATCCCTGGTACAAAAAAAAAAAAAAAAAAAAACTCATGTTTGATCCTGCCTTGCACTTGCCAGGCAGGTTCTTTTGCTGCTGGGCTAAATCCCTGGTCCATTAAAGCCAAATATCTTAAAGGCGTATCTCACACTTCTAGAGAAACAAGAAAAGTTCAAAGCTAGTACAAAGAAGGAAATTATAAAGACCTCATCAGAAACAAATAAAATTGAGGCTTAAAAATGTAAGGAATAACTGTTTGAAGTCTCACTGTTTGAATGTCCACTTTGTATGCTTTAATTTTGCAACTTGAACAACTATTTCTAAGATGACAGTATGTAATTTATCAAGTAGTGATTTCTTAGTGTTTTTTTTAAAATTCTGTATTGTTGCTACCCTTTTTTCTGTATTTTTCTCTTTAAATAAATTTTTTTTAAAAATGCAAGGAATTCATGGGTTGAAGAGCAGGTTCTTAAAAAGAAGATAAAAAATAGATGAACCCTTAGCCAATTTTATCACAAAAAAAGAAAAAAAGAGGTTGGGGATTTAGCTTAGCAGCATAAGTTTCTGCCTTGCAAGTGCACAGGCATGAGTTTGATCCCCAGCACCCCCCACAAAAAAAAAGAAAAAAAAAAGCTCAAACCCAATGAAATTAGAAACAAAGAAGGTAACATCACAACAGATTGTCAAAATTCAGATTAGTAAATACTTTGAAATCCTGCACTTCAATACATTGAAGAATCCAGAAGAAATGGATAGATTCCCAGACACATATGAATTGCCAAAACAGAGCCAAAAAGATAATCTCACAATAATCATGAAATTGAAGCAGTAATAAAGTCACCAGCTACCTAAAGCACAGGACCTGATGATTCACCACTGAATTCTACAAGAATTTCAAAGAAGATCTAACACTAATACTTCTCAAATGCTTTAATGAAATTGAAAAGAAAAGAGTATTCCCAAAATCATTCCTGGAAATTAGCACTAACCTGATTCCAAAATCAGATAAAGACACTGAAAAAGAAAACTACTACCCAATCTCTTTGGAAAAATCCTCAAGAAGATATTGTCAATCAGAATGAAAAAAATCATCAAGAAGATCATACACCAAGACTAAGTAAATTTCATCTCATGGATGCAAGGATATTTCAACATACATAAATCAATAAATATAATTCACCACAGAAACAAGGACAAAAATCATAGGATCATCTCAATAGATTCAGAAAAAGCCTTTGACAAAATCCAACATCCATTCATGATTTTAAAAAGAAATTTCAAAAAACCTGATGAAAGAAAATTGGTATAGAAAGATCTTAATCTGATAAAAGCCATTTATGACAAACCTATGATTAATATCATATTAAATGGGGAAAAGCTGAAACATGTCTATTATGGTTTGGGTCTGGATGTCCCCCTTATAAAGACTCATGCTGTCATGGGAGGTGGGTCTTTCAAAGATGGCTGAATCTAGAGTTTGTGATTGGTTCATTGTCTAGTGCTAGGATTGGTATTGTGAGTGCTGCACCTACCCTGGGGTAGGTAGCTTGCATACAATATAAGGGAAGGAAAGTGGATTGCTCTTCCCTGTTGCCCCTTTTGCTCTTGTTACTTTGTTGTCTTCTGCTGTAGCCACCATGAACAATTGCCCCTCAGCTGCACCACCCTGCCTTGGAGTCAGCTGAGTATGGACTAAAACTTCCTCAAACTGTAAGCTAAATAAACCTTTCCTTCCTTCATTTTGAGCATCAGGAATTTTGTTTCAGCAATGAGAGAAAAGTAAACAAGATAGTTTCCCTTTAAAACAGTAGGTATAAAACATGGTGTCCAGCTTTGTGTTTTTTTAAGTCAAATTCAAGATTCTCAACTTTGTGTGTGTGTGCTTTTTTTGTTATGCTTTGCTGAACCTGAGACCTGAGTACAGACCAGTGGTTGGGATACATGTTTGCCTTTACAATCCCTTTCATAATTTCCCTTCTCCTACAGAAAGGCATGCTTCTCATTCATATGACATCTATTTTGAACTTTTACACATAAATTTAATATATATTTCATAGTTTTTATTTTTTATATAAACCTGTTAACCCAGCTAAAGGAATTTTTTTCGAGACAGGCTCTGGCTATGTAGCCCAGGCTGGCCTCAAATTTGCAATCCTCCTTCCTCAGCCTCTCCAGAGCTGGAATTACAATTGTGCACCACCATTCCCAGTTAAAATGTATTTTTGTCTTTAGCATGTAGCAGGACATATTTTTGTATTTAGCATTTTGTATAACAAGTCAATTCAACTTTAGACCTTACAACTTTTCTGGTAAAACTGATCCTCTTGCCTCAATTGGAGTGTTGGAATTACAGACATGTACCACCACACCCAATCCTGTTTCTTTGATTATATGAGAAGTATAAAGCCAATGCGAGTATCATTCTATCTTCCTAGATCCTTTGCAGTCATAATGCACATGCTAGGTAAGGCCTCTGCCACTAAACCACACCTCCAGCCCCTCCTGGGTAGTTAATTCCATCTCCATTGCTAATGGTTTATTTAGTTATAGATGTGACCCAGTTAAAAAGCTTGCTGTGCCAGCTTCTGGGAAACTCCTTTTTAAAAATTTCTTTTCAGTACTGTGATTAAAGGGCCTTTGTACTGAGCTACGTATACTCCTAGACCTTTTTCTAAATTTTATTTTGAGACTGGGTCTTTCTAAAGTTTCTAAATTGCCCAGGCTTGGCACAAATTTGGCATCTTTTCTCAGACTCCCGGATACAAACCTGCAGACACGTGATGACTGCTGGCAACACCAGAGCCACCATGGAGAAATACAGCAGTGGAAGGGATCAGTGGATGTGAAAGACTGCAGTAGTTGGGGATGTTCTTCCTGGTATTCCAAGACTGAGATTGCTGAAGGTCCATAGAAAATAGTGTGGCACAGTGCCAAAGAACCAGGGGCTGGGTTGAGCAGACAGCAACTTCTCATCCCCAGCAAACTGAAGAGGTAAGATCTCTCTCTCTCCCTTTCTCCCTCTCTCCCTCCCTCCCCCTCTCTTCTCTCTTTCTCTTTCTCTCTTTCTCTTTCTCTTTCTCTTTCTCTTTCTCTTTCTCTTTCTCTTTCTCTTTCTCTTTCTCTTTCTCTTTCTCTTTCTCTTTCTCTTTCTCTCTGTCAAGAAGCAGGCTCTTGCAACAGATTTAAAACCCAAAAACCAGCTACACCTGGAAGACAGCTCTGAGGCACTGTCATTTCCTGAGGGCTCTAAATACTATCAATAAAACAACTCATATTGGCAATTTATAAGCATAAACCCAGGAGTTAAACTACCAAAAAACAAAGAAAGAAAATGAAAAGACACTTAAACAAAATGTAACCTCAGACATGCAGTTCACCAAAGGCAAACACAGTGGGGAATGAGATAGGCCGATGTGTAAGCCACCCACCTGGCCTCTCCAAAGTGGTAATAACAAAGCAAATGAATGAGGCTCTAGAAAAACTCAAATCAGAAATAACTTCTCAGATAACTACAGAGATGATGAGCACAATGAAAACCACGCTTAGTATCTCTAGAGTAGATACAGATTTAAAAAAAACATAAAGGAGCAGCTTAAGAAAATGTTGCATATACAACATAGGAAAGTAATGGAATCTATAAAACAGATTCAAGCAGATATCCAGGAAAATAGACATTCCATTGAAAGTATTAGCAGCAGAATGAACCAATGTGAGGCTCATTCAGATCTCATCTTTAGATCTCTTCAGAATCTCAGATGTAGAAAACATGCTTGCGGTTAGCAATCATGAAAAGAAAATTTTCTTAAAAATAGCAAGGGACCATGAAATCTTGCAGCTGCTTGACAATGCAAACAATAACATATTATTGATTGGAGCCAATGAAAAAGCAGGAGATAGCACAAATGATATAAAAATAACTATTCATAGACACCAAGGTAGAAAACGTCCCTGGAGGGAAAGAGAATTTAATATACATATAAATGAGGCAAGTAGAATTCCAATTGGTCATGATAAAAAATAAATCTACAGTCATATCATAGTCAAGATTCTAGAAATTCTCAGCCTCCCAGCGTCTAGGATTACAGGCATGTACCACCATACCTGGCTTTCTCCTTTTTTAAAGGAGATGCTTGGAAGGTTATATCTTTCTTCCTTTCCCTTAGCTGTTTTCCTTTTGCAATATACAAGTTCTGAAGTTTAACACATTCGAGTTTACCTACTTTTTCCCCTTAGTGGTAAATATTTTTATTCATTAAGAAATCCTTCCCAGCCAGGTATATGGGTGCATACCTATAATCCCAGCACTCTGAGGCAAGATGGTCATATTGGCCAACTCAGTGACTTAGAAAGATCAATAAAAAATGATTTGGCTAAATCCCTGTGTAAATGCTCTAGAATGAGGTGGTGAAGACCTTTTATGAGGATATCCAGTATATGCAGGTGCCACTGGTCCACACACCCATCTCATGTTTCTGTTACTTCTTTGACACCACCACTGACCACATTCATTCTACAGAAATGAAACAGAGCTACACGCTGCTGGACAGTGCCATCAACTTGGGCCACTCAGGAGCCCTGTGCCTTCCTACCTCCTAAAGTATGTGCCATGTCCCTGCCCACACATGGACCAAGTGTTGCGGATCCATCATCAGACCCGACAAAGCAGCTTTTGTGGCAGCAGCTCACCTACTATAAGTTCTATCTATTTGGCAAGAATAATATGTGTAGCCAGGTGTGGTGCTGAACACCTGTAATCTTAGCACTTGAGAGGCTGAAGCAAGAGGATTGTGGTGAGTTTGAGGCCAGCCTAGACTATAAAGTGAGTTCAAGTCCAGCCTGAGTTGCATAGCGAAACCCTGTCTCAAAAAGACAAAAAACAGCACAACAAAAAACAAAAAACCCCAAAACAAACAAAAAACACCCTGAATATAATATCACTTTTCCATGAGACTGATCCTGGACATCTATGAGAAGGGAGTTCATCTGATGATACTACTATGAGCTATGCTGAGTTGAGGTTAACCGTACAGATCTGTTTTTGAGCCTATCCCAACATCATGCCTTTTGTAAGGGCAAGGAGAGAGAGAGAGAGAGAGAGACAGAGTGAGAGAGAGACAGAGTGAGAGAGAGAGAAAACAATACTGTAGCCTGTAACCTTTTAAGAGTGGCAGATAATGCATCCTGGCCAGAAGAATGAGGCAGGTGATAAAATGGACAAAGGAACCAACGCCAAATGCACATAGCAGGCCTTGGAATCCGGTAGCTCTACACCCAACTTCCAACTCAGCAGGAAATCTGCCACAATCCCACCTTGGCTTCTTCAAGCCCAAAGTTAGAGCTGTAACTAAGATGGCACCTGAGTTTTTCACAGTAAGTACCAAACTACTGGATAAGTGACCATCCAGCAGTCCTCTAGGGATGCCTGGGGTTCCAGGTGACTCCTCAGCCACCTTATACCACAGTGATCCCATTCTTTTTTTCTACATGGGACTTATGCAGTTTTCAAAGAAGAGAAAGCAAAATAATATTTAAAAAAATTTTTTAAAGTGAGTCATAGTGCACTCATGTATTCCCAGCACTGGGAAGGCTGAGGCAGGAAGATTACCATTATTAGTTCAAGGCCAGCCTGGGATATGCAGTAAGATCCTGTCTCAAAAAATTTTTTAAAACCTTTTTGAATGATGTTTTAGAGGGCAAATTCTTTTTTCCCTTTATATTTTATTGATACAGTCAGATATACATAGTGAGAACACTCATCATCGGGAATTTGTGAGGGCAAGGTCTTAAAAGCCTGTAGTTGTCCTTTGCCAGCCCCCTTCTCCAGGGCTCATAAGGAAAGCAGGTCTGACAACCTCACAGAGCTTGGCTTGGAAGACTGGAGCTGTGACCAGGACCCAGCTTTGTCATTTCCTCTGCATGTGATCTTGGAGCCTCAATGTCCTCATCTGTCAAGATTCATCAGTTGCATAGCACAGTGCCTGCTGTATGGTGTGGTTAGCATGAAGGACAGCTTTTACCCTTTGGCCTTGCTGGTCCCAAAACAACAGTCATCCTCATAAAGGAATTTTTCACATCTGTGCACAACCCTTTGTGGTTCACAAAGCATCCTTATAAAAATCACCCCAAGTGGGGAACAAATAGTTTAAATCCTACTTCACAAAAGGCCTAGATATAGGAGGCTTTTTAGAATTCCCACTGTATCTAATCCAGATGTGATCCAGAGGTCCTGAAGCAAGGGCATGATTTCAGCTTTACCCAAAAGGGCCTAGTTTACAAGTCTCTAAGCATGAGAGCCAATGCTCCAGTCTGGTTGACTACCAAGGTCAACAGGGCATGTATCAAAGGGACAGATGAGAGGGCTTCACCACTATACACTGGAATCTAGGATCTTAGTGCCAGGATCTGGCTCAAAAATAGCTATTCTAATCCAGAGCTTTTCAGATGACATATGAGACAAAAAGCACAACTGCTCCACTTGATGGCTTGACATGGAGTTGTGCATCCAGAGTCCAGCAGAGACCAAATGTTCTTTCTCTCTACACCTATCTGCAATCCAATTTCACAAGGGAGTATCAGGGGTCCACTGTGGGAGAATTGAGGGAGAAGAAAAAAGATCACTATTCTAGACTGATCTTTTCATTTTACAGATAAAAGAATAGACTCAATGCTTAAGAACATATTGTTAACAAAACATAACAGAAAATCTGGGTTGATGGTGTAGCTTAGTGGTGATCTACCTAGCATGAACAAGACCCTAAATTCAACCCCAGTGCCACACATACACAAAATCAAAGTAGGTAATAATATGTTTAAGTGGTTATTGTGGCAGTCATTTAGTTAAATGTTTTATAGGCATTATCTAATTTAATCCTCACCACAATCCTACGAGTACTATTATTTGTCCCAGATGAAAGACCTGAAGGGCCAGGTGTGGTGACACATGCCTATAATGCCAGCACTCAGGAGGCTGAGGCAGGAGGATTGCAGTGAGTTTGTGACCAACCTGGGCTATATAGTGAGTTTGAGACCAGCCTGAATTGCATGGCGAGATCCTGTCTAAAAAAAAAAAGAAAGGCTTAAGTTTTAGCAAGATTGTGTTAACTCCTGTGTACATATAGCTATTAAATGTTGCCAGAAGGGATTTGAAAATGTCATTTCAACATTGATATATCTGATTATAAGAATATCCTTACAAATATGCAACACTGTTCCTTGCCTCTCTTCAAGGTGCCACTTAGACTATCTATCGACTTGTTTGATATTAAAGAGTAAGATTTTTAAAATCTTACTCTTTTTAAAATATAAATTGGATCATTTTTGCTCTTGCTTAAAATCCTTCTTTCTACTCTAGTTAGTATAAAATCCAAATTCCTTATTATGGGCTTTTCCTACTTCTCCCATCTCATCTCTCTCTTAGGCCTCTTTATATACTAGGTGCATCCCCTACCTGGAATGCTCCCCTCATCCCACATCCCACCTAATGCATTTCCTCAAAATAAGACCTAACCAGAAAATAGCATGATTTTTTTCAGGATGTTTGTAGTATAATCCCTACCTCCAAAATAAGCCCCAGTTAAGGATCATCAGCCAAAGGGATGAATGGATGTATTGAATTATAAAATAATATTAATGTGTAATTAAATATAAATATTGACATTAATAGTTAAATGATAACAAATTATATTTAACTATAAATACCTACTTGGGCATCTTTAGACATGAGGTAAACACCTATGTACACAGCTGTATTAGAGACATTGCCAAAGACCAATCAGAGTACAGACACAGTGCATGAACAATGTATGCACTTGATAACTGACATGTTGTGTCTAATATGAATCCTCATAATTCAATTCACCATATTGTAACAAATGTACTTAATGCATTTATGTGAAATAAATGTATTCTGAACTTTGGTGCTTGTATTTTTCATTATCATTTCATTATTTGTCAGAAGTTAGAACTTCTGGCAAGTTCTATTTAGAACTTCTGGCAAATAATGGCTTTTGTGTGGACCACAATTCCTTTGTTTTGTTTTGTTTTGCTTTTGAGATAGGGTCTTGCTATGTAGTTCATGCTGGCCTTGAAATCACAATCCTCCTATCTCAACCTCCTGAGTGCTGGGATTACAGTTGTGTGCCACCACATCCAGCTGTCACCTCGCTTGAAACTTTTTTTTTTGAGACAGCATCTCTCTATGTTGTCCAAACGGACCTCAATCTTTTAATCCTCCTACCTCAACCTCCCAAGGATCTGGATTACAGTTGTGTGTGCTCACGATGTCTGTCACTCTCCTATTCCAGTATTGTTTTGCTTAGCACATACATATTTTGTGTTTTTCTGTTTATTTTTCCTTCCATTAAAATGTAAATTCAGGTAGAGTGGAAATCTTATCTGTTTTGGTTTCTTTTGAAGACCGAGTTACTCACAAAGATACTTGAGTTAAATTAATATTGTACAGGATCAGTAAGTAGTACCTGCTTACTAATGAATGGTGGGAGATAAATTGAAAAAGCAGATGAGAGGGAATCAATGTGAAAATGTGAACATACATCAGCTCAATCAGACTTCGTCTAATGTTATAAACTTAACCTTTTTGAAACAGCCTGTTGCAGCATGTGTGACATAGATTCACTACCACTGGTATAAACAGAGTCCAGCAGTATCTGACCAAGATGCCAAACAAATACAGTACAAACAAATGCCAAAAAGTGTGGATGAACAATAAACAGTATTATTAGCTTGGTTCTTGGAAAAATCGCTTAAGCTTTCAGCGTTTAGTTTCCTCAGATATAAAGTGAAGGTTAAGGCTCACTTTATAGTGTTGGTCTATGCACTATATGGGGTAATCTAAATGATGTGCCCGACATGTATCAGACACCTATTAGTTTCTATTTTATGGTTTACAAAATTATAATCTCTTTTAGATTTGTAACCTCATTTTTTCCCCCCACAGTCTTTTATAGTGCTTCTTATCAGCGTCATTTTACAGATGAAAGGAAGACTCCTTATGGGTGTCTTGGTAAGAAGTCAATCGGCATTTTTTGTTTCATTTTTTTGAGACAGGGTCTTCTTATGTAGTTCAGGCTGGCCTTGAAATCACTATGTAGCCTAAGATGGTCTCAAACTCACAGTAAGTCTCTTGCCTCAGCCTTTCCCGTGCTGGTACTAAACATGCCTGGTCCAATGGGCATGTTTTATAAGTAGAGGAGAAAC
>PVLA01000387.1:320870-551241 GCA_004027455.1 Hydrochoerus hydrochaeris | reverse complement strand
AAAAATAAACTGATAAGGGCCTGCACTATGTGGCAGAAGAGTATTTAAAAGCCTATTTTTGTGTGTGTTCAGGGGTTGGGGGGGTGGTGGTTAACAAACTCGCGACCTCACGCTTGCCTGGCAGGCGCTTATATGCCGCTGACCTAAATCCCCAGGTAAAAGCCTAATGTTTAAAAATTAGTGAATTTAAGTAGCTAGGCAAGAAAAAAAGTTTCAAAAAAAGTCTAGAAGTTTCCAAATCTGGTCTACTGAAAAAATGATGGTACTAACAAAACCAAAAAATGATTAGGAAATAAAACTTGGCTGGGTGACAGCGCCCACCAATTCCCCAAACTAGGGAGGCCCAGGTAGGACTCAAAATTTGAGGTCTGGGTAACAGTGAGCCCGTCTTAAAACATAAGATGGGGTAGGTAGGGATATTGCCCTGTGGGGCCCTGGTTCAATCTCCATGGGCGGCGGGGGGTGGTGTGGATTTGGGAAAATCATGGGCAGAAGACCGTCTCTTCAACATCTATCTAGAACTTCTGGCAAATAATAGCTCGTATTTGACCATTTCTTCAGTGCCATCGCTGATTTTTCTTGATTTCGTTCCGCCTATTGGAATAACCACCTGCATCAGAGCGTTGGAAGTTCCGGAACTTTGGCTACATCGCCTTATTCCTTCTCTTAAAATCCGGGAACATTCATTTATTTGCCCTTCCTAGTTTTAAGACTAGAGGTCTCCTCCCGGTCAGCAGAAACAGCTTTTTTTTTTTTTTTCAAGCGCGGAACTCCAACGCCAAGAAGCTCAACCTCTTTTCGTTCACGTTTAGAGCACAGCTCCTCGCGGCGAGCTGACGTCACTTCCGGCGCGCTGACGCTCAGCCTGACGTGCCGACGCCTGCGTCAGCAAAGAGCGGGGCTGGGGGCACCGGGTTTGAAGCCGTGCGGGTCGGAGCACTGCCGCCTCCGACGCAGTCTTAGACCCTAGGTCCCCGTCCGTGGCGGGAACGAATTTGGGTAGGTGGCGGGACAGATGCCCGAGGGCCCGCGCCCGGACGCCCCGCACCTCGCCGGCCGCTTCCCTCCGCTCCGCGGCCTGGGCCTGGGCTGCTCTGCTCTGGAAACTAGCGCCTCAGCGGCGCGGCGCGTAGCTCGCGGGAGCTGCGAACCATCGGTGCCCGGCCATGGCCGTCTCCAGGTGGGTCTCGCTGCTGACGAGCGCATGGGTAAAGGCGTCGAGCGAGGCGCGGGCTTCACTCAGCGCCCCACTTCTAGAGAGCAGCGCTTCTCATTGTCAGTGGACTCCATGCCTGCCCACTTCCCTGGACTTGGGAGTTCGCCCCTCAGTCGTCAGGGGTTTGGGCTCGGGTTATTGCTCGTGAGTCAGTTCACGATTCCCCCCACCCCAAGTTAACCAGCTCCCTTGGCACGTTGGAGCTGTTTTTACTCTTTCGTTATCGCGTTTCTCTTCTTTGGTTCCTCTTCCCTCTTTCAGTTCTAGGAGAGTAAGTCTCTTACCTTTCTCAGTAGTCTTAAGTCCGATCCCTAACCTCCATTTCATGGCAAAAGTTGGTAGTAAGTGTCAAAAAGAGGAGCGATTGGAATGAGTGTTATCTGAGAGACCATCTAATTATGCCAAATGTTTTATCTGCGGGATAAAGAATGTGTTCTTTCCTGTGCTATTTTTTTCTTATATTAAGTTGATTTCTTCGTTTTGTTAAGCGGCGAGCATTCCATTGACAGGATTGTGATCTAAGATTATTGTTTTAGCACCAGCTTTCAAGAGGTATCACAAATCTTAAATTATTTTGAGATATTGCTCAGCGTAGGAAAAGTCTAAAGTTATGGAAAGACTTCCAAAACATTTATTTGTATAGCTGTAGGAGAAAAACTCTCTTTTCTGATGATAGAATGAAACAGTTTTTTTTAAGAAGTTTGATTTTAGTAGTCCTATATGAATGTAAATAGGGGATAATCCCTCCCTTATAGCAATAATTTTTTTTTGTCTTTTTGAGACAGGGTCTCGCTACGCAGTTCAGGCTGGCCTTGAGCCCACTTTGTAGCCCAGGCTGATCTTGAACTTGCAACGATCCTCCTGCCTCAGCCTCCCGAGTGCTGGGATTACAGGTGTGAGTCACCACGCCCAGCTTCGTTATAGCAATCAAAAGGATTCACTAAGTTGGCTTGGTGGGGGAGTACTGGAATTGAACTCAGGACCATGCGCTGCTTGTCAGGCAGGTGCTGTGCCGTTGAGCTATATATATCCCTGGCTCCTCACCAAGTTCTTTGATGAGACAACTTCATGAAAATTGGGTTCTTCTACCACATAGACTGAAGGAAAAATGATGTTGTCATTTTTTCATAATTAATTGAACATATGCTTTGAGCATATTATGTGCTAAATTTTTATGTGTCTTACAAGAGAAAGAATAACCCATCCCTCACAGACTCCCTAAACAAATGATGAAATAGTGTGTGGGAAAAGTCTATGGGAGTTGCTAGATACCCATAGTATGGGAAATCAGACTTTTATTTTGTAAATTAATCCATTCAATGTTTGGAAGTTTTTTTGTGTGTGTGTGTGACATATAAAACTAAAATGTGCTTAAATGTAAATGGTTTCTTAAATTTCTGCTAGTACAGAAGTTAAATACATAGAGGATTATGAAAATCAAACCTCAAAAAAGTATATCTAATTTATTCATATAGCTAAAAATTATATACATTATAAATACACTGATACAAAAATTTAATGAGATTTATCATGTGTTAAAATGTTTAAGGGAATGAGTATTTCCTTTCTTAGAGCAGATTATGTTTTCACAGTATTGGATGTAGCAATATAGAGATAAAATGATAGCTTTTTGAAGGCTTCTGCCTTTTGTTCTTTCTGTTGTTTCCAAAAGTAGTTCTCTTTTTTTCGTAGTTCTTTTTTTTTAATTTATTTTGCTAAAATTCTGCTTTTAAAAAACATAATATTTTTATAAAAGAGCTACCTGTGCTTGGTTTATAATATAAACTCAAGGGATATGTTTTGAGATACCTTCTGTGTTTGTGGGTATTGCCAGGTTTGTTTTTTCTTAAATCTCGGGATTGTGTGGCAAACTTTAGCTTCAAACTGACCTTCTGCATGCACTAAGCGTATATCTATGCTGATCTTCCTTTCTCTCCTGTTGGTGTATGCTTCTGGAAATACAGACTTTTAATATTTTCTCTGTCTCTGTCTCTGTCTCTCTCTCTCTCTCTCTCTCTCTCTCTATATATATATATATACACTCCCAAACTGGCTTCAAACTCCTGAGGATCCTCCTGCTTCAGCTTCCTGAATGCTAGGATTACAGACATGCACCACCACACCTGGCTCTTTAATATTATTTTATATAAAATAGGAGATAGTTCAGGAGATAATAATCATTGGGCAGAATCAAATCTAAATTTTTTTTTGTTACTGTATCAACGTACATAACTGAAGAACAAACTGTGTAATACTTTTAGGGCCTCGTAAGCATTTCTAACAGAAAGGAAGTGCTAAGTTGGTACCATCATTTTCATTTGCCAGGTAAAGAAATCCACAGGTGCTGGGCTCAGTGGTGCATCCCTGTAATTCCAGACTCTGGTAGGCAGGAGGACCACCTGGAGTTTGAGGCATGTTTGGGGTACATAGTGAGAGCCTATCTCAAAAATCGGTCAGTCAGATCCAGGGGTAATCTTCCATTTTGTTCTTTCATCTCTCATATAGTCAGCTAACCAAATCCCGTTCTTCTGTTCTACCTTTCCAATCCTTATTCTCCAGTCCTCCTATAGTACCAATTAGCACAGCCCTCCTTGTTATCATTCTCTAGTCCAGGGTGTCTACAAGAATAGCTTCATTTGCCTGTTACCTGTGAAATATCCCTCCACTTTGGCCTTCACTTCAGCCATATTTTTGCTAATGTGAAGATTTTAATATGACTTTTTCTGCTTAAAACCCTTCATTTTCTGTTGCCTTAGTTGAAATTTGCAAACATTTTATTTGATCCTTTGTCAGCTGCTTCCTGTTTCATCTTATGTCAGCTTCTTTGTACTTCTTGTCCTTTACCTTCTCTTGTCTTTCCCAGAATCTGTGTTCTTACCTTCCACTCTATCTGTGAAAGTCTTAATTCATGTCTGACTAATTTCAACCTTAGTTTTTTTATTAGATTGTATGTCACTTTGTTTTGGAAGCCTTCTCAGTTTTACGTCCATGCTATTTGCAACAGTATACTTTCCTTTTGGTCATAATATTTATCACACTTTGTACTTGATTGATCATTTTCTTCCTTGCTGAATTAAGTTGTGAGAGAACTCAATGCATTATGGTCTTTCTGTCCACATTAGAATGCCTGGCTCCTAGGAGATACTCAGTATCTACTTTTCCCCTTTCCTTTTGAGGCAAGGTCTCCACAATGTTGCTTAGGCTGGTTTAATTCCTGTCAAGTCAAGTGAGAGTCTCCTGGCTCAGCCTCCTGTAGCTGGGGCTACAGTCCAATATTGTGTTGGTTTATACTTTGTAACCTATGTATTTTTCCTCTGCTTGAGAGATTGAATCTATATCCTCCTGAGTACTAGGAAGGTCCTCTGCCACTGAGCAACATCACCAATTTGAATAAAAACTGAAGGACTTTCATTGTTTTTCTAATACCTTTTGTGATTTTACCACTTTTGCATAGTAGAATATTTCCAGTATTTTTCAATGAGGGCTTCTGAATTGAATTAGTTTTTCCTCATAAAGACAAATATTTATTATAGCCTTCAATATTGGCCAGAATTACAATTTTTTAAAAAACAACAGAGTCAGGCACAATGGTGCCTACCTGTAATCCTAGCTATTTAGAGGGCTGAGGCAGGAGAACTACAAATTGAAGACTAGCCTGGGCAACTTAGTGAGAGCCTGTTTCAACCATAAAATAACAAAATAAAGCTGAGTAAAGCTTATTGATAGAGTGCTTGCCTAGCATGCATAATAAGACTTTGGTTCAATTCCCAGCACTATTAAGAAAAAGTCAGAATAATTTTTAAAGTTTAGAATGTAGTAAATTCTATGATAGGCATGGCCTTTTTGTAAACTAGATAGTATAATCCTGTATCTTAATTTAAAAAAATACTTAGACCCTGCTTATCTGCAAGTAAGATAATTCTTGCAAAAATAATTTTGTGACCCTCTAAAATTGCAAATATAATCATAGCATTTGAAATTTTCTATAAAATTCAGTGAAGCATCACTGGAAGATGTGTGACTCTGTTGGGTGCTCAGCATAAAATATAGTAGAGAACAATGTTGCCCATAACATGTGGTTGCTGGAGAGACCACTTATTTCACTTACTAATTATATTACTTGCTCCCACAAAACCAGATTTATCCAGCAAAACAAAACAACCCCACTGAATTAATGTCGTTTGGGCATTCAGTGTTGCTTGCAGACAATTTACATCATAATTGTTAAGTCTTTGAACATCTTGTAAGGCTTTCTCCTACTATCTTTCACTTAATCAGGATTAGACAACCAACAGTAAGGCACAGGTAGAGAGATTGTTACAATTCAGTCATTGATGATGAATCTGTAGCTATTGGATTTCAAAGCTTAATACAATTTTTTTTTATATCTTTGTGTACACCACAGTTGATTCAATTGACTGTTGTTGTACAACTTTTTATTCAATAGTTTTTTTCTTGGTGACATAGAGAACATTTCAAAAATGTAGTTAGGATTGCTTTTCCCCTTTTGATCTGTGCTCTAAAGGTCATGTCTAAAACTCCTAGACATTATGATTTAACTGACATCCAGCCTTGCATTTGAAAATGTTACAGTTCAGAAAGAATTCAGAGGAAGAACTGGGACACACCCTCTTATTGAAGAAACAAATTGCTACATATGTCTAGGACTTTGCTGGGTTTTGTTAATTCTCCCTCAGCCTTGCTGATCCTTCAGAGAAACATTGTTTCTACAGGAATGTTCTGTCAGATAAAAGGAAGTCAGTTTCTGTGTCTCTCTCCCCCTTCTTACTTCCCTCTTCTTCCTCACTGGCTTCCATTCTTTGAAATAGGGCCTTACTGTTTAGACCAGGGTAGCTTCAACTTGCAGTGATCTTCTTGCTTCAGCCTCTTGAGTGCTGGGATTACAGATGTAGGCCACTGTGCCCAGCAGCAGGACTTTTTTTTTCAATGTGAGGGAAGTCAGTAGTTTTCCTAAAGATACAGGGAAATGCTAATATCGGAAAAAACTGTCTTAACCTCTATGGGACAACACAAGTGGGTGCTATGCCTTTTACTCCTTTACTGCTAGTTTTGGTTCCTCCTAAGAGTGACAGAAGGTACTATGAATTGTAAATTAAAATTTATCAAATAGTTCATTCCTTAAAAATTTTTAGAGATAAACCTGGAAAAATAGAGGAGACATTACAGAAGCTTTTCTGCTTCACACCGTGTGGTAAATTCGTCTCAGTTTCTTTGATTTTTCAAAGTACTTGTATAGAGTTTATTTTGCAGTGCTGGGATCAAACTTAAGCCTGTGTGTACTAGGTAAGCACTCTACAGCAGAGCTATACCCTAGCCCTGTGTTTTGTTGAGTGTCTATGTTTGCTTTTGGTTAGTCTTGCTAAAGTTGCCCAGGCTGCCTTGAGCTTGGGGTCCTACTTTGCCAGCTTCCTGACTATATGGCTTATTTTTAATTGTAGTAATACATGACACAGTTTACCATATTAACTGTTTTAAAAATGTATCATCCAGTGCAGAGTTAAAATGAGGTGTTTCTGCCAAAGGGCCTACTTTTTAAATTTTAAAATCTTTTTTCTGGTTCTAGGGATCAAACCTAGGGCTTTTGCACTGAGGTGTATCCCAACCCTTCTTTTTTTATTTTGAGACAGAGTCTTGTTTAATTGTTCATGATGAATTTGAACTCGCTGATTTTTTTCAGCTTTCCAGAATGTTGGGGTGACAGGGATGTACCACCATGCCTGGCTAGAGTAGTATTTTTTAATCTTTAAGATGCAGATATACAATAGGCTTTAGATTGTTGAATCAGAGCTGGAGGGTAAGAAAAGCAATTGTCCTGAAGGAAGCAGCATAGGTTGGTTATAGTTTTTCAGCATTATTTATTAACCAGTATTTACCCAATGCTTTCTGTGTTCTAGGTATGAAAGACATACCACAGAACAAAAATGAGGTGTTCATTATCTTGGAATTTATGTTTTTGGGTGAGAGATGTACCTGACCTTGCACCTGACTTTGTTGTGGTTTCACATCTTCCTATTCTTAATGTCTTAGAATAGAATATCTCACAAAGCTCTCCTTGAGAGGTATTTTGTCAGTTGACCTGACCTTTCCCAATCCTTTAGAGATTTAATTGTGAGAATAGGTGACTTTTTGTATGTGTTTGTATCCCCAAATGGGATAGAATAGAAATGCTGCATGTACTTTTTTTTTTTTAAGTGTAATGTAATCTGGGACATGTTTTGTGGTTTAAAATATATAAGATTTCTTGTTTATTTTTATATTTTTACTACTATGAATCATCCAGTGCAAACATCTGTACAGCAGAAGGGTTAGGACTATAGTTATCAGCCTCTGTAAACTTCCATATTGTGTATTCTTTTTCTAGAGTTTTTTTTTTTTTTTTAATTTGGTACTAGAAAGTTGAGCCCAGGGCTTTTGCTCTGAGCTATATATCACCAGCTCTTTTATTTTAAGACAGGGTTTTACTAAGTTGCTGAGTGGCCTTAGATGGAGCTTCAGTTTGGAATCTTCCTGCCTCAGCCTCCCAGACTGCTGGGATTACAGGTGTATACCACCATACCTGGCTTTCTTTCTACCTGTGATTTCAAACAACTGCTCTAGTTGATAAAATAAACATGAATCATGTATTGTGTATTGTTTCTTTGAATTTAAATCTAGATTGAAAACCAGCTAGATTATCTTATATTTTATTTAAAGTATTAAAAAATGAAAATATTTTAACCAACAGTGAAGGCAATATGGCAGGAAGATTACGAGTTTGGGTTTAGCAAGATCCTATGTCAAGCTGGGCATGGGGGCACAAACCTGTAATCCTAGCACAGGGGAGGCTGAGGCAAGAAGATCCTGGCGAGTTCAAAGCCAGCCTGAATTACATAGCAAGACCTTGTCTCAAAAAAAAAAAAAAAAGCATGTCTCAAAATAAAATATAAGATGATTGCTAGATAGGGCTAGGGGTGTAGCTCAGTGGTAGAGTACCCTGTTTGATCTCCAGTGCTGGAAATAAACTTTTGCATTCTGTGTACCTTCCATTCAACTTGACATCAGTTACTTGTGTCTTCCATCTGTCTGTCCTTCAGAGAATGAAGAATGGCTTTTTTTCCCTGCTAGCTGTTCTGTAAGAGAAGCTTTAACCAAAAGAAATATTGTGGTAAGTACAGTGCTGTGTTTCTTCAATCAGCCCTCCTTTTTACTTCCTTTCTCTCCTGACATCTAGCTTCATTCAGACCTCTCTTCACCACAGACCTTGTCTGCCCTCCAGCATAATATTGACCCAATCGTGTGCTCTTTCTTTTTCCCTACCAGTTTACTATAGAGCTTTTCCTCCTGTGGCCTAGGCCTGATGCTTACTCTGTTTGCCTCACAGCTGCCTCCTGGGAGCAATAAGTTAGATTGCCTTTTGAAGTTTCTTAACTGTTCATTCCTTTGTTCTTCCTCTTAAATGGTGTCTAAATTACTGTCCTGGACAGAGGAATGGAGAATTCCAAAGGGAGCATTTTTGTGTCACCATCCTCTATCCAGGAATGCAAGTGTAACTACCGCTAAAGTAGAAGTGAGGATAAACAGGCCTAAAATGAAAGCAGAGAGTAAGGTGATCTACTCTCAGGGCAGTTGGCTGGTGAGGGAGTAGACCTCTGCAGAAAGGAGAAATAAGAGGAAGTGTGTGGCTGTGGGACAGGATCGCATGAGGTTAGAGAGGAATCCAGGATCTTGGGAAGAGTGGGGCTCCAAATGAAGTGAGGTGGCAGAGGATGCAGGAAAATTAAAAAGGGCGGAAATTATCGAAGGAATACAGTGTCTATTACCTGGATTCTTTCAGCTTGCTGTTGGTGGAGGCATGACTGTCATGTTCAGAATGCTGAAGTACTGCTGTGCTGATATTTTCATTTACTGAAACATTACGTTAGTACCATTTCTGTTATTTTTTTAAACTTGTTTTTATGTAGTATAGCTGTTAAGGACTAAGGATGTTTCTTTAAGGAAGCAAAATACACATACACACACACACACACACACACATATATATATATGTATATATATTATTTTATTTCTTTAAAAGTAATGTTTAAATTGGGTGTGGTGTTGCTGGTCCATAATTCCAGCTACTTGGGAGGCTGAGGCAGGAGAATCACAAGTCCTAGGCCAGTAGGAGCATATTAGTGAGACCCTGTCTCAAAATAGAAAATAAAAAGGGTTGAGGATATAGCTCAGTAGTGAAATCCTTCCTAGCATAATTGAGGCTGTGGGCTCAATCCCTAGTACAAAACAAACAAAAAGTATCCAAGCTAATTCCCAATAAATTTCAATTTAAAAGGTCTCTTAAATTATAGGCTAGGTCTTTTTCCATTTTACCATTGTTTCCTGTAGGAAAATCTTCCTGTCTCTTTGAGTTGTATACATTATAAAGACAGACCAGTGTTTTAAAGAATATATATGGTGCATATAAACATGAATCCATTGCAGCATACATTTCACCTTAGACAAATTCTTTCTAATAAAACTTATGTAAATATTTAATTTTTGGTAATTTTCCTGCCATAGACTAGATGATTTAAAATGAATATTTGGACAAAGTTAGGTTGTAGTTTGTTATATAGTCTAGTAGGAGCCAATTTAATCTGATTTGGAAGTATGAATCCTTTTTCTTTTTTTTCTTTTTGTTATCCAGTGATCAAATTCATGACCTTGTGCTTGCCAGGCAGGCGCTTACACCACTGAGCTAAATCCCCAACCCCAGCAGTATGAAATTTAAAGAGAAATTGTTTTCATGCATATGGAAAGTTTTTCATTGATGTTTTTGCAAATTTTTCTTCACTCAAAATCATATGGTCATGCCATATTTGTCAGCATTTCTAAGGTTATTTGTTGTGAAGGTGCATGGAGGGGTCTTGTGAACTTCAACATTATACCCCTCTCATGAAATGGGTCAAGTGCATCTTAGGGTTATATATGGGAATTGGTGAAGGAAGTCATTTATGATGAAAGGATTTTTAGGTCTGATTTAGTTTTACAATTTTTTAAGAACACCAGTAATAATCAGAAAATAGTTTTCTTTCTTTTTTTCTTGTAGTGTCTCTTTTCACTAATCCTTTAGCAAAAACCAGTGAAAGAATGATGAGTAAAGGCAAGTATTTAGACCCTTTTGAATGAGTGAGGCGAAACAGTAGCTGTACAGAGCATATGTGTAAAGTAAATTAATTTTTACGTGCCTTTTAGAAACTCTTGTATTACTTTTTTGAGGGGAGGGCATGGTCTCACTGTGCAGTTCGGGCTGGTCTTGAACTCACTGTGTAGCCCAGGGTGGCCTCACTTGCAGCAGTCCTCCTGCCTCACCCTCTTGAGTGCTGGGATTTTGGGCCTGTGCCACCATGTCTGGCTGTTTAGCATTCCTGACTGGAAAAGATCTTAGTTTTCTTTGTTTTTTTTTTTTCTTTCTTTTTTGTTGACTTGGGGATCCAATCCAAGGCCTCCCACAAATTAGTCAGTGCTCTATAATTGAACTATTTTAGTTATATATCTTAGTGTTTATAATGATTTTGTGCTTGTTAGTGACTGATTTTTTTAAGATGCCATGTTTCTACCGTTTACCTCTTTCTGCCACAAAAAAACTTTCATTTACTCTCTTACAGATTTGTTGTAGTAAAAAGCTTTAAGAACCTTGCTTCATAACTTTTTAATTCTTTGTAAGATAAAGAGAATTCCAGAAGTAATAGGAGCCTTCTTGCAGTTTATGAATACTTAATGCTTAGGCTTAGCTTTGGGACATTGCTTGCTTTCTTTTCCTCATTAATAAAATTCGAAGATGTGTTCACCAGATCTTCCCTCAGGTCAACGTAATAGTCCTTATAACTTTGCTCTTTGTCATTCTCCATCTTGTTCAACATACCCAATTACTCCCGATAGGAAGCCTCCTTCCTTTGATTACCTGTAGCATGTACTTTAACCGCCACCCCCTCAGGTTGATGAATGGTGAGAGCGCTAGACCTACATGTTCTGTAGAGAGGCGATAGCAGTTACTTGTGACGTGCCTAAAACCTTATCTGTAGCCCATAAAGAATGAGTTTTCTACTATGACTACTATTACTACTCCAGGTATAAGACATTGTGGTTTTATCCCAAACCTTGTTTATAACTGATAGTAAAACTGAATTTGAACTGGGACACTCACTGTAGTTCTAGAAATTGTGCTATATGATTTTGTAATCTCAGAGAGAACATTTATTACCATATTCATTACCTGTATACAAATGACTCATAGCTCCACACGTAGTCCCAACTTTCTCCTGAACTTTAAATCTTTATTCCAACTATTCTTTTGGTGTCTTAGCTATACTTTCCTTGATACTAGTTCACTAGTGTGCTTAAGCTTGTCATATTTTCCTGAAACTTTTCCTCCACTACTACTTCCTATTTATTTTAATGACATCATCTTTGTTGTAAATGGTGACAGGGATACTGCAACTGAACCTATGCTTTTGAGCTGTACCCCGAGCCCTTTTAAATTTTTTTATTTTGACATAGGGTCTCACTAAGTCACTGAGTTGCCCAAGCTAGGCTTGAACTTACTATTCTTCTTGCCTCAGCCTCCCAGAGTGTTGGAATTACAGGTGTGTTCCACCATACCTGGCTGACAGCTTCATTGTTCAACATTCAAAATTTCAGCGCTCTTTCAACAGCCTTCCACATAATTATTGTGGCATGTATGTTTTACTTTGCATAATTTCTGCCAACTTCTTTCTGTTTTTCTTGCTAGGATATTCAGGTCTGTACTTTCAGCATGTAATTCTCTAAAGATTCCTTCTATTTAACTTTAGGCTTCATGCTGCCACCAACAGAGTCATCTTCCTAAGGCATAGCTCAAATCCTATCACTTTCTTGACCCAAGACTTTTAGACTTTGCTCTATACCTTCAAAGGTCTCCATCGCAGGACTCCAACTGTTTCTATAGCTACATTTCCTGCTTTTCTTAGGAAGCCCATCCCAAAATATCCTCTCCTTTTTCTTACTGCTGTGATCCTGTTGTATCACAGCAGGAGTTAGGTATCTACTTGCACTCCTAGCTTAGGTCTTTGTTCATAGGTGCATAGTACATTTTAGTGACTCAAATAATGACTCCCCCCTTTTCCTTATGAGGATACACATTGCAGATTAACCATTATATTTTTGTTATTTTAGGCTTGATCGTCTTTTTATCTTACTGGATACTGGCACTACTCCAGTTACAAGAAAAGCTGCCGCTCAGCAACTTGGAGAAGTGGTGAAGCTTCATCCTCATGAATTAAATAATCTGTTATCTAAAGTAAGAACTCCTTTTTTCTCAGTACAAAACAATCTTAGAGGATTATCTATAAATAGGAAAAGTTAAGGTACAAATCATCTTATTTTAGGTAACCACTTGTGATCCCCAAATTCAATTAAATATCTTAATAATTCTCCAAATACCTTTAAAATTTTGTTTTCTTTTTATTTTGTCACAAGGTTTATAGTATTTTTTGAAATCAAGTTTAATTGTTTAAAGAATGTGACAGTGCAGAATCTTTGCTTCTGTCACAAATTTGAATCTGACCCAATTTGGTAACAAACAAAGTTGTTAATCTAGTTTGTTGGTAGCCTAACTTGTTCTTAATGGCAAGTAATTATATTGTAGTTGGTAGTTTTCAAATGAATGTGAACTCATGGGCAATGATTAAAATATATGAGAAGCTAGTTATCTTGTTACATTATTAGTTATTAGCAGCTTGAAAGTAGAAGCTTTTTGTTTTGGTGGATTGGTGTTTTCAGTCCTAATCCATGGCTTTCCCTAAGCAATGGCTGTGTTTTTACTGAATTCTGTGGGCTTGTTGAAGTGTAACTATATGGTAGTATTGGCAAATACCATGTGTTTAATTCCCTGGTGTGCAGTGTAAAGCAAGAATGTTTTGAGTGCAGGGAGGCTGGAGTGGTAGAAGGTAGGCAGTGATTAGATACCTACAGGCTGCACATTCTCAGAGTAGAGGAGGATACATATCAGGCAGTATTATAAGTCATTTGTGAGATAGAGAGGTATATGCATTTCTTCTCCTTACCCTAAGGAAGAAATGGAGGACTGAGAGGATGAAACAGAAACAGAGCAGGACCAGTTTGTCTAGAACTGAGAAAAGGTTTCTAGCTTTGAAGTGAAACCTTGTATTAGACTGCAGTACATTGATTACATTCAGATCCTTCAGAAAGAAACAGTTTATCTTTAATACCCTCTTTCTCCTTTTTACTACCTTCAGTATTTTCCTATGTGTTTTGGTCTTGTGCTTTGAAAGGTTTGTTGAAATATAATTTACATACCAGAAGTTTACAATTAGGTGGTATTTGGTATATTACCGTGTGTGCAAAGCTATCACCACAATCAAAATGTGAAACTCTTTTGTCATTACAAAAACCTCATAACTATTAGCAGTCGTTTTCCATTACTCTGTGTGGTGAACTGTGCCATCAACGTTGTCTGACACATTTGTGTCTTTCTACAGTGTCAGAATTTATTGACTGACAATGAATTTATTCACTACATCAGTTTTGTTAGCTTTATCTGATTGAGCACTCAAGATTTCACTCAATAGGCAGTCTGCCAGTCAATCCCAGGTTTTTGTTTCTTTTTATTTGTTGGGGGGGATAGGATATTGCTATGTAATTTAAACTGGTCTGAACTCATGTGTAGCCCAGGCTGGCCATGAACTTGTGGCATTCCTTCAAAGTGCTAGGATTACAACTGTGCACTACCATGTCCAGCTTTCACTCTATTTTTTATTATTAATATCTATAACACTAAAATCATACTTTACATAATAATATATAGATTATAGAACTGCTAAGAAAAGGTAACAAGATTCAGAGAGACAGGACTGAAAGCAGAGGCATAGAGCCCACAAGTGATGTGGAAAGCCACCTCAGGTGGCCAGATACGATTAGACTTGGCAGAGCTTCTTTAAGGCATGAGTCTTGTTGAAAGTGCTGAGTTGGTTTAAACTGGACAGCAGGCAGTTTGAGTGAACCAGGCAGGGAGATTGAGCTGAACTGAACCCAAGGGACAGAAAACTAGAAATTGTTGCCTGTTAACTTCAGGACCTACTGATCAGGTGGTTGGTATATGTTACTTCCATACTCTAGTGTTGGGTACTCTTTTCTTTTACGTGAAAAGGATGTATTATTCTTTGGTGTGTTTGATAATAGCTTGTAACTTAAAAGGTAAAAAAAAAAATCCTTTAAAAATTATGATTTTTTTGTTTTTGTTTTAGAGAGAGGCTACTTCTCCAAGCTTCCTCATGCTGAGTACAAACTGGCACACACCCCCCCACTACCCCACCCCAGGCCTGACATCTAGAGTGATTCAATATTTCCAGCCTTCTGGGCCAACATTTGGCCAGAGCTGACATATGGAAAATTCTTGGCTTTTGTTTAATTCCTTCTAAAAACTGGTGTGCTTCTGTGCATTGGGTAGTGGGGGTCTTGGATCAGACTAGCTGCCTTCCCCAGTTTGGCCAAATTGTAAATATGTTCATTTTTTCATTTTCATGGGCTTTTCTTGGAATTAGTTTTTGGGCAGGCAAATGAACCTGGTCACCCTGACAGTCAGGGCCCATAGTTGAGGCTGATGGAAGCTCAGCTGGCAAACAAGCTCATGGGTCTGGTTTTCTCTGACATAATTAAGATGTCATGTGGCTATCCATGTCCCTAACTTAATTTGATTAAGTTTGCAGGTACTAATTTTTATTAGCATGATTTAACAGTTTATGCCTTATGATTGTGCTGTGCAATTAGGGGTTGTTCTTTTTGATAAGTGTAGTATATTCAGTAGCTGGTGGTTATCTCTTCACTCAGACAAGTTACCAAGTCATTCTGCCTCAGCATTTGTGCTCAAAATGGACCAAATTGCAGTTTTATAAAATTGAGTTGCTCAGGGCAAGATAGCTGAAAGCTTGTGTTCAGCATGAAGTAACTGCAGGACATAAACCATCTCTACATACTTACTCTCCCATACCCAGGTTCAGGCAGCCTTTAAACTATGTATGTAGATGTGCCTTTTCTGAACATTTTGTATAAAACAAATCAATGCATAATGTGTTGTGACTGGTTTCTTTCACTTAAAAAGTATTTATATTTCACATGTATCATTATACCATTGTGTGGATATTTGATACATAAACAGTATACCACATCTTATTTGTTCATCAGTTGGTAAAAATTTCGGTTGTTTCCACTTTTTGACTATTGTGAACATACTTCTATGAAAATTTATATACAGTTTTTTTGTGAGGAGGTATGGGACTTAGTCTGTTTTCTGTTGCTATAAGTGAATGCCAGAAATTGGATAATTTTTAATGAATAGAGGTTTATTTAGCTCACAGTTCTGGAGATTTGGTAATTTCAAGACGAGGTAATTTCAAGATTAAGTGACCACACTTTGTAGAAACTTTGTTTCTGCCTTCTCCAGAGTCCCCAGGTGTTGCAAGGCATCATGGTAAGAGGGGCCTATAAAGAGACAGAGCTAAATTGACTTTTATAACAGACACACTTTCCATATAATTCATTAATCCATTAGAGACCTCATGACTTAATTACTTCATAGAGGTCTCATGTGGTCCCACCACCTTAATACCCCACAATAGAGACTGAATTTCAACATGAGTTTTAGTGAAGACTTTCAAACCATAGCAGTGTGTTTTTATTTTCTTGGGTATATATACCTGTGAGTAGAATTTCTAGACTACCTGGAAACTATTTTTAACTTGATGGGAAACTGCCAGACTGTTTTCCAAAGTGGTTCCACCATTTTACATTCCCAGCGGTAGTGTAGAAGGGCTCAGATTTCTCCACATCCTTGCCAACACTTCTTATTACTACTTGACTTCTTGACCAAAACAAATGAAGTAGGTATGAAGTGGTTTGGATTTGCATTTGTCTGATAATTAGTAACAATTTCAGGCATCTTTTCATGTGTTGATTAGCTGTTCTTATATATTCTTTGGAAAATGCCTATTCAGAGATTTTGATCATCAGATATTTCCCCCTATCTCCCGTGTGTGTGTGTGTGTGTGTGTGTGTGTGTGTGTGTGTGTATGCGTGTGTATGCATGCATGGGTTTCATCCTCATCGTGTGGTAGGTAAATATACTATTATTGAGCTGTACCCCAGGCCACATAATTCTAATTTTCTAAAAGAAATGTATTAAAAATAGCAAACTGACATAAAATCAATGTTCTATAAAATTGTTCTATTAGAAAAAGATAAAGAACTCAGTGGTGGAGTTAAGAATGGGTAGTTTATAGGAAAAAATCTGTAAGTGGACAATGTAACTTTAAATAATGCCCAATTTGCTATTTTTTTGGCTGTGCTGCAGATGGAACCCAGAACTTCCTGTGTGCTGGGCTTGTCTTCTGCAAAGCTACATCCACAGCCTGTTTTGGCCAACCTCTTTTGTAATTAAAGAAATACAGATCAAAACTATAGTATTTATGCTTATCAAAAATAGAAAAATTCTAGACATTTGATAATAATACCCAATCCTAGCAAGGGAAAGGGAATATTTATTTTTTTAGTTGGGCTATTCTTTTTTACAATAGGTTGTAAGAGGTCTTAGGTGTACATCATTACTATCAGATATATGACATACATATGTTTTTTTCCTGTTTTGGGGGTTGTCTTTTTGTATGTCTTGATGGTGTCCTGTGAAAGATAAGTTTTTAATGTTGATTAAGTCATTTATAGCTCTCTTTTGTAAAAGATCGTTTGTGTTCTTGGTGATATGTTTAAGAAATCATTGCCTGACCTAAAGTCATGAAAATTTATCCATGTTCTAAGAGTTGAATAGTTTTAATTCTTAGTTTTAGGTCTTTGGTCTTCTTTGAGGTAATTTTGTGAATAGGATGAGGTAGGTGTTTGACATTGGGGTGTTTGTGTGTATGTGTGTGTGTGTTGAGAATAGGGTATTGGAGTAGTTTATATTGGTCTGGACCTTGTGTAGCCTGGAACTGCCATCATACTGTCCCAGCCACTCCAGAGCTGGGATTGCAGGCACATGTCACCATACATGGGTAACATTATTTTTTTTATGTGATCATCCAAATTTCCCAACAGCATTTATTGAAGAAAATATTACTTCCTTTCTGAGTTGTCCTGGCATTCTTATTAAAAAATCAGGTGACCATGGACACAGAGGTTATTTCTGGATTCTTAATTTTATTTCAGAGTTCTGTATGTCTGTCATTTTGCCAGTAGCACAGTCTTGATTACTATTGCTTTGTAGCAAGTGTTGAAGTAAAAAAAAAAAAAAGGTGTGAGTTAATCAACTTTATTATTGCTTTTCAAGAGTATTTTGATGATTCTGGATCTTTTCCATTTCCATGTGAATTATAGGATCAGCATGTCCGTTTGTTCCAAAAACCCAGCTAGAGTTTTTTTGTTTTTTGAGACAGGGTCTTGGTATATCATTCAGGCTAGCCTCAGATATATCCTCTAACTTGTGGCAATCCTTCTGCCTCAGCCTCCCAAGTGCTGGGGTTACAGGTGTGTGCCATCATACCTGGCCACCAGTTGGAATTTTAATAGGAATTTTGTTCCATCTGTAAATCAATGTAGGGGATATTACTATCTTAAAAATATTAAGCCTGTTGAGGCATGAACAGAGGGGGGTCTTTATTTAGGTTTTGAATTTATTTATTGGTACTGGGAATTGGACTCAGGACCTCATACTTGCCAGACGGGCACTGTTCCGCTGAGATATATCCCTGGCCTTATGTGTTTTGCTTTTTTGAAATAGTCTTGATATGTAGTCTAGGCTGACCTTGAACTTATGGATCCTCCTGCTTCAGTCTCTTAAGTGCTGGGATGTCCCATCATGCTCAGCTGCTAAATAGATTTGTGCTTGACCCTGTCACTTTTGTATATTTAATCATATGTCTTATAGCTTTGCTGATCTTACTCTTTCTAGTAACTCTCAAAACTGTTTTTTTTGAAGTGCTGAGGATTAAACCCAGGGGCCATGTGGCTGCTAGGCAAGAGCTTAATCACTGAGCTAAATGCAGCCCTGCTTTTGTAACTTTCAGGCTTTTTTTTGTGGTAATTCATGAGTATTGTGTAACTGTAACTCTGCATTAAGTAAAGAGGTGTAGTGCATTCCTGCTGGCTTGAACTACTAGAGGTATATGCATGACTGTCCCATTTGGCTGGTGGTACAAATGGATCTAATCACGCTTATTGGTCTTTTTAATAAAAAGTGGCCCAATGGGGCAGTCATGCATGTAGTACAACCAGTGATTCAAACCATCCTGGAAGCAAGGCATTATGGCCCTGTCACAAACATGTTAATGATATGTACTTTGTTTTGCATTAGTATGTTAAATAGCGGTGTTATTCTTAAAATAGTCCCAGATATTCTTTAATTAAAAGTTTCTCTTTTTAAAAATGGTAGTGGTATTTCTTGTGAGTCATAAAATCTTATATGCAATTTTAATAATTCTGAGATGTTTTATATGTATTTAGAAAATTGCTAATTATAAATTATTAAGAACTAAATTTGTCTTTCTCTGTTCTTTCTACCTTGAGCAAACAATGCTTTTTGATGTATAATTGTTTTTATAATTTTTTAAGGTATTGATATATTTAAGGAGTGCAAATTGGGACACCCGGATTGCAGCAGGACAAGCTGTTGAAGCTATAGTGAAAAATGTGCCTGAATGGAATCCAGTGCCAAGAACCAAACAAGGTGCTTTTTAATGGAAAAAATAGTTTGAAGTAAACCCAGCTTTGAAATTAACTATAACATATGGTTTATATTTTAATAATTTCAATTTTTATTTAAAGACTTGATTTTTGTACTTTTAGGTACAACTTTGTTAGGAAATGATATTAAATAATGTGAGTTTCACCTCTATAAACCTTCAAAAAAATGACTGGATAAACAAAATATTTTTATACGTCTTTAAAAATCAATTCTGCTATATGTTTTTATTTGCAGAGGTTGCTTCCCCTAAAGGAATTTATATTCCAAAAAAAGAAATTACATGCATACAACATAAATATTTAAAATAATTTTTTTGTTGTTGCTGGGAAACAATTTAGAAATTTAGAATAATTTTCTAAATTTAGGCATAATGAAGTATAGCTATTTGGAGGGGTAAATCCTGAGCTTTTTATTTGCTCTTTAGATGTTGTGTAATGGTTTAAAAAAAATTATATTTGTTTTCAGAAATCCTGGGAATTGATTCCAGGGCTTCACACTGAGCTGTCCTCACCCTCCCCCACCTACTACCCCTGCTTTAGTTTTTTTGAGAAAGGATCTTGTAATGTAACTCAGAATAGTCTTGAACTCACCATGTACCAGGCTAGCCTCGAACTCTTGATGATCTGCCTGCTTCCTGAATGCCAGGGTTACAGGCGTGTGCCACTATGCCTGGCTTCAATTTAGCTCCTTTTTATTTTTTATTTTGAGACAGGGTCTCACTAAGGTACTTTAAGCTTGTGAGCCTCCTGCCTCAGCCTCCTGAATGTTGGGATTACAGGTGTGCATAACTCTACCAGGCTCATGTAATGACATTTAAAAACAAATTGTAGGTTGACATGTAGTGCATGCCTATATACTACCACCTACCTGGAATCTGGAGCCAAAAGTATTTCAAGTTTGAGGCCAGCCTAGGCAACTTAGTGAGACACTGTTTCAAAATAAAAAGGACAGGGGATGTATAATATCCCTTAGTTCTATCTCAAGAATGAGGAGGGAGGAAGGTAAGAAGGTAAGGAGACAGACAGACAGAGACAAAGAAAGGAAATATGTGTGCATGCATGGTAGGTGTGGATATAGCTTAGTGGTAGAGTACTTGCCTGGAATGTGCATTGCCGTAGGTTTGGTCCCCAGCAAAATGAAGCAAAGCAAATGCTTTGAAAAATCTGTAAAAGTCTTAATTGTAAGTGAAACTTGCTTAATTTTAAGTGCTAATTCGATTTATTTTTGATTGTATAATCTGACAACACAGGATCACTTATGTAGTACATTGTTTGCTTGGTATCAAAGGATAAAATTACAAATTTAACTTAAATATCCTAATAGGCTTTATTTTCTTTCTTTCTTTCTTTTTTTTTTTTTTTATCGGTACTGGGGATCGAACTCATGACCACGCACTTGCAAGGCAGGCGCTTATGCTGCTGAGCTAAATCCCCAGCCCCCTAGACTTTATTTTCAATTATAGAGTCAGTACTTCATTCTATAAGATATAATAAATGTTCCCTAAGTGAAAATTTAATATGGTACATCTAGGTCATGTTACTTGGATAGCATCACTTTTAGCATGAATCTCAGTTTACCTAAATGTTTTGCTTTTATTTGCAGGTATCTATTATTTATTTTGTCATGTGTAACCAGGTACAATTATAATTTTAGAAAAGAGCCTTTCCCAGCTCTATCCCTTCTTATTTTGCATAGAGAGGCACTACAGCTCAGATTCCTTTGTTAAAAAAACAAAAAACTGAATTAGCTACACTAGTATTAAAGTTTATAATAAGTTAAGATTTCTTTTTTTTTTTTTTTTGTCTTTTTGAGACATGGTCTCACTATGCAGTTCAGACTGGCCTTGAGCTCACTTTGTAGTCCAGGCTGGTCTTGAACTCAAACAATCCTCCTGCCTCAGCCTCCCGAGTGCTGGGATTAAAGGCGTGAGCCACCACATCTGGCTAAGATTTCTTGTCATTACTAGAAAATTTAAAATATTCATGAGTTCTCTTTAAGTTAAGCAGTTATACTTTAGTTCACAGATGTACTACATGCAAATGCCAGCTAAATAAACTACTATGCTAGTGAGTAATTACAATATATTTTAACACTTACTATATAACTGTCTAACTTTATAGGTATTTTAAGTCTCAAATGGACATGTAATTTAGCAGCTTATCATGAGATTGCTGTTTGTTTAGACAATGGGTGGATATATAATTGCAGCAGTTTATCATGAGATTATAATTTGCTTAGGCTATGGGAAGTGAGTTCTTTTGACTGGATAGTCGGTTTGCCTGCTGGATGTATCTCAAGTGTAGTGAAAGATGATGCTTATTGGCCTTATTCGTGAATACATTTTATTCATTGTTTTGCATCTTAGTAGATATTTTTAAACTCTTCAACAGTCAATGGAAAGCCAGGTGTGGTAGTGCACACTTGTAATCCCAGCTCTTAGAAGGCTGATCAGGAGGATTGCTGTGAGTTCAGGGCCAGCCTGAAATATGTAGCAAGATCTTGTCTCAAAAACAAACAAAAAAACAAAACAAAAAGTCAGTTGAAGGTGCAGTATGTTTATATGTATTTCAACATGAAGATGGATTTTTTTTTTCACCTCACTTTATGGTTTCATACTTGAAAACAGTCACCCACTAACATTCTGATGCTTGTGGTAGTGGAGTTAAGGAGAAAGGATGGTACATGAATCCATAGTAATTTTTCTACTCTTCCTTTTTTTACTCTTCTTAAAATACTAAACCCAATAGCAGCGATGGTTGTACAACATTTATGAATTTTAATGCCACTGAATTGTATTCTTAAAAATGGTTTTTAAAGGGCTGGGAATGTGGCTTAGTGGTAGAGTGCTTGCCTAGCATTTAGGAAGTTCTGGGCTCACTTCCTAGCACTGTAAAAACATTTTTTGGATGGTAAATTTTGTTGTGTATACTATGTTCCATAATTTTATAAACATCTAGAATGAGCAAGAAGTATTAGCAATAGGCCATAGATTATGAATTTGTGAAAATCTTATCAGGTGCTAAATTTGTTTGACTATCCTTAATTTAATTTGCCCCAAAGTTATTATTACTACAAAAGCACTTTAATAGTAACACAAATACTTTAAAAAGTCTTCCATGAACCTATTTTTGGAAATGCTACGTTATGGAGGGGTATATGTATATACACGGGAAAAAGGATTACTTCTTTTACCTCCATTTTAATTACTTAAGTTTCTAAGTTTCTTTTATGGAAATACTTACTTTTAAGTGCATTCCTTTTCTTTTTGAAAATATTGGAAATATGCTATTCTTGCTTCAGATGCCAGATACAAAGACGTATTGAGTTTGTGAAATCTGATTGTGTTGTTTATTTATAAGTTGTACTTTTAAACTTGTATATGCTTTCTATATTGTTATATTTCAATATAGAAAAGTTAAAAAGAAAAAATACTTTGAAGGGTTAAATTTTATGTTATGTGTATTTGACCTCAATAAAAAAATGAAGGTCTATGTTCTAAAAAAAAAAAAAATTACCCCAACACTGCAAGTAATGATACATTATTTTTTCATTTTTACACTTTGGCTGTATAGTCAGATTAATACTTCTAAACTTTATCTAGAACCTACTTCAGAAAGTTGTATGGATGATTCCTCTACTACAGATCGATTGAATTTTGACAGATTTGATATATGTAGATTGTTACAACATGGTGCATCGCTTTTGGGGTCTGCTGGTGCAGAATTTGAAGTCCAGGATGAAAAATCAGGTATGTGGTAAGCTGTGGATGAAAGTCTGAAATTTGTTTTTTTAAACTAATTTGTCCACTTGATATGTTGTTTAATAGCCATCACAACCTAATGTGTCCTGAAGTTTAAATTGACTGGTACTTAAAGGCAGAGGGAAAATGATATGGATGGGGAAGGTAACTGGTATTATTTGTTCTAAAGCTATAATAATTTCTGTTACTCAAACTGAATATGTACTAATATCATTAATTGCTTAGTATTTCAATAGTAATTTTATTAGCTAACAGAGCCTCAGTGTAATAGATTTCAAAATCAGAATCAGTGCAGATTGTGGTAATGTTTTCACAATTCTGGGAATTTGAGAGGTCATATGATTGTTGTAGTTTCTTTATTTTTATTTTTTTACTTTCTTTCTTTGTGCTGGGAATGGAATCCTGAGCTTCATGTATACCAAGCAAATACTCTGCCATTGAGCTATACTTCTGCCCCAGATTGTTATCTATTTCTAATTTGGTTGGCTCTACTCATGTTTGTGTCCAAAGTAAGAATTACTATATGGTGAACATTTAAATTTTAAAAATGTATTATAGTAAAAGACACATTGTCATTAATATGAAAATACTCTACCTGGCTTCACACTTATCATTGTTCCATGGTCTGAAGCATTTCTACAAGTCCTCTTTTGTGATAATTTTATGTGGTGTGATAAAAAATATAGTGACTGTTGCTGCTGAATGCCATCTTAGAAAGGCAGGCTTATAAAAGCATTCTTAGTCCTTATTCACTTTATTCATTGGCTCTCAAACTGTGCAACTTCTGACTCTTCCTCATAGTCCAAATGTCTATGAAAGGTAAATGTTTTGAATTGATTGTAGATATTAGATGTTGAAGCAGTCATGACAGAATGACTAGACGTGTATGAGGATTTTCAGCTGTAGAGAGCTCTACAAAATTGTGTTTAAAAGAAAAGCTCTGTAGGTGAGTTCTTTTGAACTCAGTGTTTTAGTGCTGATAAGTGATCTTGTTGAATGGTGTTCATTAAAAACCTTGTATTTAGGTTTTATTTAAATGTCTGCTAATACGTCTCCATCTCCTTCTATGTGAATGAAAATTTGTGATTAGTTTAAGTGCTGGTTTGGGTTTGCTTTGCAATAAGTTTTTTCCCTGCACAGGGGTATATTTTTGGAGTGAGAGGACAAGTTTGGACTGTATGTGAAATGTGTTGGAATTGTATTCCAGCTGCCTTCATCTTTTGTACTTTGTTCATTTGTTTTTTGAGACAGGGTCTTGCTCTGTAGCTCAGTCAGGACTTGAACTCACGACGATCTTTCTGCCTTAGCTTCCTGGGTGCTGGGATTACAGGTGTGCACCACCATGCCCAGGATCATTACTTTTTTAAAAATAATTTTTATTACTTTTGAAACATTAGGTTTTTTTAAAAAATCGTAAAATATGTAAACAACATAAAATTTACCATTTTTAACGATTTTAAGCGTAGAGTTTATTATTATGCACATTCATATTGTTGTAGAGCTAATCTTCAGAAGTTTTTTTGTCTTGCAAAACTGAAATAGTATACCCATTAAATACCAATACCCCATATGCCTTCGAAGCTCTAGCCTTTGGCAACCACTATTTTACTTTTTGTCTCTGAATTTGACTTTTTTCTCCTTTTTTTTCTTTTGAGACAGGGTCTTACAGTGTAGTTCAGGATGGCCTTGAGTTCAGTATGTAGCCCAGGCTGCCTCCAAATTTTCAGTGATCCTCCTGTCTTAGCCTCCCAAGTGTAAGGATTACAGGCTTGCATCACTACACCTAGTGACTTTTTCTGAAAAGGGATCTTTCTACCCTTTGACTCTTGAGGTATCCTAATTTGACTGTTGTAGATACCTCATATAAGTGGAATTTGTCTACTTGTTTTTTGTTTTGGTACCGGGGATCAAACTCATGACCTTGCACTTACCAGGCAAGTGCTTGAGCCTCTGAGCTAAATCCCCAACCCAAATTTGTCTACTTGTAACTGGCTTATTTCACTTGGCATGATGGTAAGTTTATTCATGTTATAATATATGACACAATTTCTATCCTTTCAGAGGTCTAATAACATTCCATGAATGTGTTTTTCATATTTTATCTTTCACCCTTCAGACACTGGTTGATTTCACATTTTGGTAATAGTAATATACAAATACCTATTGGAATTTCTGCTTTCAATTTTTTTGCAGAAGTGATTTGCTGGTGAGATTGTAATTTCATTTTTAAGTTTTTGTGGAACTGGCATAAGTTATCCTTAGCAGCTGAACTATTTTGTATTCCCACTAACTGTGTACAAATCTCCACTTCTTTGCCAGTTTTATTTTTTATTTTTTGTGCTATGAATTAAACACAGGGCCTCATACATGCTAGGCAAGCACTGTACCACTGAGGTACACCCAAGCCCCTTATTTTCTAATTTTTTATGGTAACCATTTTAATAGATGTGAAGAGGCCTTGTTTGGTTTATTGTTGACTGATATTTGGTTGTATGGACTGTACATTTTGTTTATCCATTTGTCAGTTGGTGTACATTTGGATTGTTTCTCCTTTTTGGTTGTTAAGACTATATAGTGTCACAAATATTTATGTACCATTTTTTATGTGGATATATGTTTCTGTTTCTCCTCGCAGTAGAATTGCTGTATCATATAGCAGCCATATTTGACCTTTTGAGAAACTGCCAAATTTCCAGTGACCCTACCATTTTACATTCTACTAGCAATGTGTGAGACTTGCAGTTTGTCCACATCCTTGCCAACATTTATTTTCTGAATATGGCCATAGTAGTGAATGTGAAGTCTTATTTCACTGCATTTTTTTTTTTTTAGTTGCATTTCCATAACGGTATTGTGTGTCTTTTCATGTGATTGCTGACTGTTTCTCTTGACTTTTTTTTTTTGGTACCAGGGATTGAACTTGCTACCTCATGCTTGGTAGGCAGGTGCTTATGCCACTGAGCTAATCCCCAGCCCCTGCTGACTGTTTCTGTATCTTTAGAAAAATACCTATTTAGATCCTTGTTTGTTTGCTTGTTTCTCCTAGTATACAATCAAAGCCAGGGCCATTCTACTAATGAGTTATACTTTTAAATTTTTGTATTTTGAAATAGGGTCTCAGTCAGTTTTCCAGTTGGGACTCAAGCTTGTGATTGATTCCTCTTCCTCAGCTTCCTTCAATACTAGAATTACAGGCATGTGCCACCCCTTAACCATCCTTGCCCATTGTTAAGTGGTTATTCTTGCTTATCAGACATTTGATTTACATACGTATTTTCCTGTTTAGTGAGTTATCTCTTCATTTTCTTGACAGTGTTCTTTGAAGCACAAAAGTTTAATTTTGAGAAGTCCAATTATCAGCTTTTTTCAGGCTTTTCTGACGAAGATCTGTTTTTTGTTTTCAGCCTTCTGGTGTTACATATGAGAAGTCATTGCTAAATTCAGAAGCATTTACTGATATGTTTTCTTCCAACAGCTTTATAACTTTCTCTGTTAGATCTTTAATCCATTCATTTGGAGTTAATATTTGATATAATATTGGTAATATTTAATATAAGATTGTGTCTCAATCCAACCTGATTCTTTTGTAAATGGGTATCCTGTAGTCTCAATACCATTTATTGAAAATACTGTCTTCTGTTGAATTATTTTAGAACCCTATTGAAAATCAGTTGACCATTAACACATAGATTCATTTCTTGGCTCTCAGTTTTATTCCATGATATTTGTCCTTATGGAAATACCACACTTTCTATTACTGTAGCATTTTAATAATTTTTGAAATCAAGAAATGTGAACCTACCACTTTGTTATTTTGTAAGATTTTGGCTCTTTTGAATCTTGAATTTCTGTATGAATTTTAGGATCAGTCTGTCTGTGTCTGAAAAAAAGCTTGCTGATATTTTGATAAATTTGTGTATCAATTGTACAAGTCAGATTTCCAGTTGTTGAGACAACAGTGCCTTAAAGGAGAGGCTTAATTTGATTCAGGGTTTCAGGGAACTCAGTCCATGGTTTGCTGGTTCCAAGGCAGAAATATCATTGTCAAAGGGCATTACTGAAAAAGATGCTTAGTTCAAGGCCATCAGGAAGTAGAGCAGGGGAATAGCAGCAGAGATAAAGGAGGATATTAGCAGATACAGTGAAGGGTCATGCCTCCATGACACACCTTAGAAGTGTTTGACTCATCACCTCAGTAGCTAGACCAATCAAACTGACAAAATCAAGCTTAACCACCACAATTGTGAAGTATTAATATTTTAACAATACTAAATTTTATGATCCACGAACATAGAATGTTTTCTCATTTATTTAGATCTTTTATTTTTTTCCCTGTTTTTTAGATTGGGTAGTTCATACTGTTTCAGTTTTGTTTATCTTCCATTAAGCTATTAAGCCCATTCAGTGATTATTATTATTAGGTACTGGGGATCGAACTCAAGACTTTGCAATTACCATACAAATACTTGAGCCGCTGAGCTAAATCCCTTGCCCCATATTTCAAGTTGATTCTTAAATTACCACCTTTACATTTTTTTTTTATTGATACCAGGAATTGAACCCAGGACCTTGTGCTGCCAGACAGGTGCTGTGCCATTGAGCTACATCCCTGGCCCAAAATGAAATTATGAACCAAGATTTTTTTTCCTTTTTTTTGTACCAGGGATTGAACTCACAACCTCACATTTGCCAAGCAAGTGCCTATGCTGCTGAGCTAAATCCCTGGTTCCAGTGATTATTAGAAAATTTTTTTCAGATATGTATTTTTTAATAATAGAATTTTTTAAAGAAAATACTTCTTTTTGTGTGTTTTGTATATCATGTTAACCCTTTTCAAATGTATACCTCTATTTGGTTCTTTTTTTTTTTTTTAATGGTTTTGTTTCTCTACCAAGGTAATCCTACCTTTCATTCTGTATGACAGTATCTTCTTTACATTGAGTACTGTTTATATTAACTGCTTTAAAATCTTCTAATATCTAGGTCATGTCAGAGTTGGTTCCCAATAATTGCCTTTGAGAGTGGATTACATTTTGTTGTTGCATTGTAAATTATGGATTGCGTCCTGTATATTAGGAATGTAACACTGCAAATTTTATTGTTATATTCTTCTAAAGATTGTCACTGTTTTGGGCTTGCTTGTGTTAGTTGGCATGTAATTTGACAGAAATGTGGAAGCACATTCTACTGTGTAATGAACAACAGCTCATATCTCAATTTTAGCTTTTAGATTTTAGCTTTAGCTGTACTTATTGGAGTCTGTGCTATATATATGTGTAGTTCAGGCATAATAAGGCAAAGATTTGGGCTGTGCTTACAGAATTTGAGCTCTCTCCTCTCCAACTTTACCTTTTCTGCATTTCCCCTTTCGTCTTTCTAGTGACTATAGTGGTCCCCAACTTTCTCCTAGTTCTTTAGACCAGAAAGACTATCAATTTTTAATCCAAATCGTATGTACCTTAAATGGGCTGGATCTGCTTTCAGGCTAACAGCTACAAAAAGCAGAAACACCCGGTGCTGTTGACAGCTGACATAAGTAAATACTTACTTTTGCTCCCTTTCCAATGTGTTCCTTCAGATAGTTTTGTTGTTGTTGTTGTTGTTGTTGTTGTTATTTTCTCTTTTGTGGGGGGTACTGGGAGATCAAACTCACGACTTTGCACCTGCCAGGTAGCTGCTTGTGTCTCTGAGCTAAATCTTTGGCCGCTTTGTTTTGTGTTTTTGAGACAGGGTTTCAGTGTTCAGTTCAGGCTGGGCTTGAACTTAATTGGTAGCTGACGCTAGTTTTGAACTCACCACCATCTTCACAGAGTTTGTTGTCCACAGCACAGGTTAGTCCAAGAGGAATTTGCCTAGATATTGTTAGAAATAGGTAATTATTATTTTAAAGTTAAAACTTTTTTCAGTAATGCAGAGAAACCTTTATTTAAAATAACCTTAGTTATTTTAAAACCCAGTTTTTATTTTTGAAATAATACCTTTTGGTTGGTGTGTTTTGTTGTTTTTCCCTGGAGGACTGAGAGGTTTTACTTGACTTTCAAAATCTGTCTGCTTTTACTTCTTCATCTTTGTTATTTGAGCTATTAGGGCTATCTCATCCTGGAAAACATAGAAACTATGCTTGGAATAAGCTTTTATTGTTGATCTTTTTCTGTAAAAATCTAGATTTGTAGCCTAGTTAGATTTTTCAGGTACAAAATGTGGCTGTGAAATAAAATTAATTTTTTCCATAGGAATGCATTTATTATTGTATGTATATTTGATAATTGGCAGTGGAGCAATAGTAGAATCTCAGTGAGAACTCCTTAGAATGTTTTGTTACTTTGAACACTATTTTCTAATCATGCTTAGATAGCAGTTTGTGGAATGTTGAGATTGGTAAGAGTTTGGTGTTCTGTTGGCAGAAGAGGTCTTTTTATATTTTATTATATTTTGTTAAAGTTTAAACTACTTAGAGAAACGTTTTGAGCTGACTTGGAGAAAAAGTATTCGTTTTCTTTTTAAAGGTGAAGTGGATCCTAAAGAGAGGATAGCACGTCAACGAAAACTATTACAAAAAAAACTTGGTCTTAATATGGGAGAAGCAATTGGAATGAGTACTGAAGAACTCTTCAATGATGAAGATTTGGATTATACCCCAACTTCAGCAGCCCTTGTAAACAAACAACCTGTAGGTAAAAAGTTTGCTTGGTTGATTACAAGTAGCAACACAAAGGGTTTGCTTTATTATAGTGTTTAAAAAATACTTCTGCTGTTTAGTGTCATTGTAATTTAGTGTCCTCATTAACTGAATATCCTTTTTATTTCTTATTTTCAGTTTTTTTATTAATACATGTTTATAGTACAAATTACTACATTCTTCATGAGGAGTTAGTACATGTGCATAACATATCCTAATTCTTCTTTCATCCCCTTTTCCTTCTCTCTCCCTCCCTCCCTTCATCTCTTAGTCTCCTTGTCTTTTAAAGAAGATCTTTATCCCTTAACTGATTATTTTTGGCTGATTCTATACAGGCAAAAACTGAGCTTACTTTCTAGAAATTGGACTATTATATAAAAACTGTGGTGGACCTTTCAGGAGCCACTGGTATTGAAAGATCCTAGTTCCAGTAACTCTTTCCTTTGTTAATTCTCGAAGGCAAAAATAATATTTTGGGTCAATGAGAGAGAGTAAGGACTATCATAGTCAGACATAATGATAGTAGAAGGCCTTAGAGCTCTGATTAATTTTTTTAATTGAGAAACAATCAAAAAAATACTTTTAAAGTTCCTGCTTGACAAGCGTGAGGTGAGTTCAATCTCTAGTATGGGGGACGGGGGGATTTTGAACATTAAAAAGTGGTATACAGTATGAAGTAAAAAGTTTCTTGTTGGCACTTTATGAGCATACATGTTTCTATGCCCCACAGGCAATCCTTTTAAGTTACATACGCAAGTTTGTGTTTATGTATATATGTGTTGACTTAAGCTATGGTTACCTTTTCCCACTTGAACAACTCAGTTTATCAGCATGTACAGATTTAACCATATTTTTATTTGTTTGTATGTATGTATGTTTGTTTGTTTGTACTGGGGATCGAACTCATGACCTTGTGCTTGTTAGGCAGGCACTTCTGCCACTGAGTAAATCCCTGGCTCCCCATATTCTTTTTTGATAGTTTCATTTTGTGGCCATATTGTAATTTCACTGTCTCTTCCTCCTCCCCTATTCTTTCAGTTCCCAGTGGACGCATGTGTGTTGCTTCTGCTTCTCTTTTTCCTCTTTTCCCCTTCTGTCTTCCTTTTTAGTACCATAGGCTATTTTTAAAAAAAATTTTTTTTATCGGTACTGGGGATTGAACTCACTACTATGTGCTTGCAAAGCAGGCGCTTATGCTTATCCCCAGCCCCTCATAGGCTGTTTTGAAGCTATAGTAACCACTGTGGCTCTCCTCACATAAAAATAGTATAGTACATTTCAATAGATTCAGTACTCTTTGCCCTGTTCTCTAATATTCTTTAGTGCCCCATTAGGCTTTGTTGAGAATTCTTAGTGGTGATACACACCTGTAATCCCAGCACTTGGGAGACCGAGGCAGGAAGATTGCCATTAGGTCTAGGCCAGCCTGGAATACATAGTGAGCGCAAGGTCAGCCTGAGTACATAGCAAGATCCTGTTGTTTAAAAAAAAAAAAAAAACTTAATTATCTTGTCATTCGTATGCCTTTATGCTTTGGTTCGGTGGAGAATGGTTCTGTTTACCCTTTATGCTATCTGTCCTCTAGACCATTGGAATTTTAAATTGTGGGTTTTAGGACTAAGGTGTGTATGATGATGAACTTCTGCAGAAAAAAAAATGGCAGTAACTGTTGAGGAAAAGGGGTATAAAGAGGCAGAAATATGATAACCAGGAGGTAATAGAAGGAAATGGGGTAGAAATGGGAAACATAAGAAATAAATAAAAGATAAAGAGGAACATTGGATAAAATAAAGGAAGATAAGAATACAGTGATATGATAATATAATGAAAAACATGTAAGAAAAGAAATGGCAGATGTATTGGAGAAAGTGGGCTATAAGCATATAAGAACAGTTGGATATGGGATGGACAATGTCATTTTAACGTTTACTGTATCAAGTTTGGTTGGCCTTATGCATTGTGGACCATTAGGGGAAGTTACTTCAGATTAGTTGTTGCCATAGGGTCATTACAACTGCATTTGCTTATATACTGTATATACCTCTGGTTTCTGGACCATGACTGTAGGCAGTCATTCACTCTAATGGTCCTTACTGGTTATAGAAGTATAAATTTCAGTTGAATCTTTTTTTGTTTGTTTCTTTGTTTGTTGTTTTTTGTCTGAAATTATTAAAATATATTTTTCCAGCCATATAGTTTACCCATGTTAAAAGTACAAACAGTCAATCACTTTTTAATAAATTTGCTGGTTTGTGCAGTTATCACTGCAATCCAGTTTGGGAATATTTTCAAGGTCCTAATAAAGTTCTCTCCTCCTCTTTCCCAATTTCAGCCCCTGGCAACCTTTCAGCTGTTTTCCATGTAGATTTGCATTTTCTGAACTCTTCATAGACTAGCAGATCAGAAATGTCACTAATGGAAGTGATGGGCTTTTTTCTCTGCACACACCACAGCAATCCTCTTTGGTTGACGCAGATAGAGTATACACCATGTATTGGCATCCTATTTCCCAGGCTTTTAGTTGAATCTTATGATTAGACACAGGAGAGGTTTTTTTTAGGGTCATACAGAATTTCTGTCATACAGTCTTGTCTCATCTTGTCTCATATCGTCTCTTTTCTTTTCTTCTTGTTAAGATGAAAGTCTCACTCTATTACCCCAGACCAAACTCTTGGATTCAATTGATTCTTTTGCCTCAGCCTCCCATGTAGCCAGGGAATGCCAGTACATCTGGCCTATCATACAGTCTTTCTGTTCTCTCCCATGAATAGAAGACAGAGCAGAAAAAGTAGGCAGTGAATGATTAAGGGGAAAGAAGCATGTGGGCTAAATTGATTATTTGGTATCAATTTCCCTTAATGGTTTTTTTTTCAGCCTATAATGCTAATTCTTTTATTGACACACTTCCTCCTCATAACTTTTAGTGGTATTGTGATTATTTTGAAAATCTCACCTCACCTTTCTCTGTTAGGATTATTCATTTGTGTCATATCTGACCTTAAAAGTTAAGAAGCACAGGGACATTTGTTGAGAATTAGATGAATAAGAAAGAAAAGGAAGGGTGTGAAATTATGATACGACTATACAATGGAATATATGAGACTGTCAAGAAAGAATGTGATTAATTTGTACATTCCAAAAATCATACTCATTTCTTTACTAAGGCTGAGACTATAGGTATTTATTTTAACTTACAACTCAGCATCGTTTTACTCTTTTAGACTCTCCAGGCTGCTGAATTGATTGACTCAGAATTTCGAGCAGGAATGAGCAATAGGCAAAAGAACAAAGCTAAAAGAATGGCCAAGTTATTTGCAAAGCAGAGATCCAGGGATGCAGTGGAAACTAATGAGAAAAGGTAATCTATTGGCTTCTTTACTTAACGGTATTATATAGAATTAAATCTGCTTTTTTGTTTGTTTGTTTTTGGTACCGGGGATTGAATTCATGACCTTGCACTTGCTAGGTAGGAGCTTACACCACTGAGCTAAATCTCTGGCAATCTGCTTATTTTTTTTATTTTTTTAAATTTTTGTACCGGGGATCGAACTCATGACTGCGCATTTACAAGGCAGATGCTTATGCTGCTGAGCTAAATCCCCAGCCCAGTCTGCTTAATTTTTAAAAAACATTTTGCTCACTTTTATTTAGCTTGGAAATGGTGTTTTGATAGTCTTGCTCATTTGGCAGAGTATTTAGTGTTACTGGAGACTAGGACACTTTGCCAGGAAAATCCACATGAACACATTTTCTTTCTTCCTAATTAACAGTTTCAAATGAGGACTAAAGATCTACAAGGGGAGAGCACTACCTGCCAAAGGGACAAGTGTAAATGCTTAGTCATGGAATATGCAAGAAACTAAAGGGCAATGTAGACATGAAAGGAAGAGTGGTAGAAAATAAACTCAGAGAGGTATTCTGAGGATCACAGGTTAAGAATACTGCATTAAGTAAGAAATATTGTCAGGTTATTACACCACCCGTTCCATAGGCTAGGCCTGTGTTCAGTAGCAGGAAATAATCCAGTTTGCTTACTTAATCTTACAGTAGAAAAGAACTCTATAAGTAATGTTATTGTCTTCAGTTTCTTAATGAATTAATGAAAAGTGTTAGCTGTACATGACTTGGACTAGTGATTCTCTGTTCGGAATGACTCCCTTTAGATGCTCTTTGAGGGGCTTGTTAGGCCACTATCCATATCAATTAAATCAAATTTTAGTGGTGGTCAAGAAGTGTTTGAGTAAATGATGAATTAATAAACATTGGAAAGTCTACAACATTAGGGATTAGTTCTGGATGCTGTAAAGTTAAAAATTGTTTATAGTGTTTGCTTAAAAGACACAGGGCTGGGAGTATAGCTCAGGAGTAGAGTGTTTTCCTCATGTGCATAAAGCCCGGGTTCATTTCCTAACACTGGGGGGAAAAGAAGGAGGAGAAGGAGAAAAGCTAGGCATAAAGGGAGATGAATTATAAACATTTTGGTAAAAATTTGTACTAGAGATTATTCTTTACAGTGTAAACTCTTAGGCCAGGCTTGGTGGCACATCTTTAATCCCAACACTTGGGAGGCCAAGGCAGGAGGATCCTTGAAGTCCAAAACCAGCCTGAACCACACAGCAAGACCCCTGTCTCAAAACAAAACAAGACATGTGTAGACTCTTTATTGACCTTTTTAATGACAGGTTCCTACTCCTCTATACCCTCATAATAGGGATTGAACTCCAGTACCTTGCATGTGATCCCAGGGACCACTGAGCTATATCCTGAGCCTTTTTAAATTTTATTTTTGAGACAGGGTCAAGTTTGATTTAAATTGTTGAACTAAGGGTGTTTAAAAGGAAGGAAGCTGGTTGCAGAGGGGAGAAAAATGATCTGTCAGATTTGAGATCCACTCTGAAAGGGAACATTCACTGACCCATTGAGCAATGCAATACAGTTTGTTCAAAAAAATTTAGGAGATACTTTTAGGTATTTGATACATTAAATAAACCATATAAATACAATATGATAGAACATTTTTTCAGATGATGGAATCTCTTACATTCATTGAGCTTCACCTTATTTTTTTTCAGTTTTTAAAATGATAACCTTTGTTTTTTTTTGTTTTTGTTTTTTGTTTTTAGCAATGATAGCACTGATGGAGAGCCAGAAGAAAAGAGACGGAAAATAGCAAATGTTGTTATTAATCAGACTACAAATGATTCTAAAGTCTTGATTGATAATGTTTCAGACAGCTCTTCCTTAATTGAAGAGGTACTATTGCAATACCCTAAAGCTTTTGTTATAATTTTTTCAAACTGTTGTTTTGTAGAGTATTGAATAACATGTTAAATGAGAGACATTTTAATAGAAATCTTATCTTCTTTAGTGGAGATCTTATTTATTCAAAAGGTTTAAAACCTATTTACTATTAGTAAATGTGTAAGTAAATATCTAGTGATTTATTTGTTACAGGAAAATAGATCTTTCGAACTAGTAGCAATTACATCTTTCTTATGCAGACAAATGAATGGCCTTTGGAAAGTTTTTGTGAAGAACTTTGCAATGACCTTTTTAATCCTTCCTGGGAGGTAAGGTAGTCTTTTATTACAGTTTCTTACTACTATATTTTCTGAGCCAAGAAGGAAACAATGTCAAGAACTATAGCAGAAAATGCCCCCCTCCATTATATTTCAGTTGCCCAGGTGACACTTCTATTCCATTTCAGGTTGCTTCTATCTCTTATAAATGGCTGATCACTGTGATACATAGCTGGTCACTAAGATGCATATTGTAAGAACCAATCAAAGACAGCCAAGTACTCTGCCTCTATACTTCCCCTTTCAACACCTCCCTCCCTGGGCCTATGGGGCTAGATATTTTGGGAATGATCCTAATCAGTGCCTCCAAATCCTGGGTGTCTTTTTGGTGTTTCTGTTTGCCTTTGCAGAACCATATACTTTATTAGTGTCCATCATCTACCCCTGTGTGTTTCTCAGAATTCAGGGCACACTCATATCATTGAATTTCTAAGTAGAAAACTTTAGACTAAAATTTCATCTTTATATCCTTTAAGTCATATTCTGAATTGTCCATTTCTTTTCATTCCTATGGCTGTAATCTGAAGGGTTGCATTTCTCTTCCCCTTAATACAAAAGTGTCCATTCCTTTGTAAATGGACAATTTTGAGTGATTCAGAGTAGTAGTTTCAAGAATTGTGGATATAGCTTATTAGTAGAGTATGTGCTTAGCATATGCGAGGCCCTGGGTTTAATCCCTGTCACAAGAAGGGGAGGAAGGAACAATAGTTTCCAAAAACAGTTCTTTTTGAGCCTCACAAATATTCCTTAGAGAGATGAGAAAGTGAAACCTCTAGTTGAATTTGTGGATGTCTCAAAACATTTTGTCTTTCTTTTGGTCCTGGACAATTTTTAAAATAAAGCAAAAATGCTTTGGGGCTAAGGATATAGATCAGTGGTAGAGGGGAAATATGATAACCCTAGGTTTGATCCCTTACAGGTTCCAAAAAGAAAAATTAGTTTTAAAAACTACTTTGGACAAGTCTTAAGTAGCACATCTGTCCCACTCCTACCTCATAGTGCTACAATTGATCCAGGGCTTTACACATGTTAGGCAAGTCCTCTACTGGTGAGCTATACCCTAGCCCATATTCTTTGATATAGTTTTGTTTAAAGTTATTCAAGTCTGAGCATAAATGGAGTTTTAAATGACTGTGGTTGTTAGTGCCCCCAGGGCTACAGTGAAGAATTAATCATGAAACATTTTGTTTGAATTACCATCTTTTGGCACTTAACTACTGGTAACTTTGGAGCTTATTTTGTTTATATTTTGTGGTGCTTGGGATTGAACCCAGGGCTTCATGCATGCTAGGTAAGCACTTTATCACTCAGCTATACATTTTTGTTTGATCCCTCTTTTGTTTTTGATACTAGTTGCCACTGTTTTGTCCAGACTGGTCTCAGATTCATGTTCTTAAGTAATCTTCCCACATCAGCTCACCCAGTAATTGGTACTGCAAGAGAGTGCTGCCATGCCCAATGTGCTTATTTTTGATGCCTGTATTTCTATAATATTGGTGTTTGGACATGATATGTTGTTTCACTTGCTACGGCTATTACTAAAATTCGGAGAGAGGATATAGGAGTGACATCCAGGTGGATTTATATCTCAAAAGAATTTTATAATAGGTCTTTTCTTACTTGACTTTTAAAATGTTCCACATAACCAAAGAAGTTGTGAAATTAGTATATGTAATTCTTCTTGGATAGTTGAGAAAATACATTCTTTTAAGGTGCTACTTATTGTACTTTCTTAAAAATATAATGTCCCATTTTCTCACTGGAGAAAATTATACTTGGTTTCTTTAAACATTTAACCTCCGATGTTTTGCATAGGTTCGACATGGTGCAGGCACTGGACTTAGGGAAATTCTTAAAGCTCATGGGAAAAGTGGTGGTAAAATGGGAGACAGTACTTTAGAAGAGGTAAGTATATGAAAGGTGTAATTATTGCTAAATTGTGGTCATTGGCTTTTTTATAATATAGGAAAGAATATATTCTACAAAGTAGGAGAGTAAATGAGTAGGAGAAATACAAAGTAGTGAAAGAACTATAGTAAGAAATAGATCTAGAGAGAGAGAGTGAATGAATGCAAGGGGAAGATATATTCAGAAATAATGAATGGGAAAATATGTGGAAGCAAGTTATTTGAGCAAGATAAAATGAGTTAGAAAGTATAGTAAATGAGGTAAATGAGAGACTAGTTGAGAGGTCAGTTTGCAATATGATTGGTGTAGCAAGAGACACTGGTAATAGGATAGATAGTAGATACGTGACAGGTATACTTGACACCAGACTGACCTTAAGTAGTTAGTGTGTCTTAGAGTTTAAGTAACAGAATCCATGAATTTAAGAATTTGGAAGTGGTATATATGAATCATGTTAATTATCGAGCAGATATGGTCAGTTTTAATGATAGTAATTGGAACTGTTCTTTTTGGTTATTATTTATTCAGCTAAAATAATCTGTCCAATTATTTTTTATTTTGTATCCCCACCAGACCCAAGTACAAAATGTGATCTTTGTTATTAAAAATAATTATATTTTAATAGATGATTCAGCAACATCAAGAGTGGTTGGAAGACTTAGTTATTAGACTGCTTTGTGTTTTTGCATTGGACAGATTTGGAGACTTTGTTTCTGATGAAGTAAGTGTAACCTAAATGAAAAATTCCCCAGTCAAACTGATTCTATAAAATAAATACTTTGCAAATGTGACTTCCTTTCTCATCTACAGGTTGTAGCACCTGTTCGAGAAACTTGTGCTCAAACATTAGGTGTGGTGTTAAAACATATGAATGAAACAGGAGTTCATAAGACTGTGGATGTGTTGCTAAAATTACTTACACAAGAACAATGGGAAGTTAGACATGGTGGTCTTCTGGGAATAAAATATGCTTTGGCAGTTCGTCAGGTAAATACTTCAGTTTTTGAAGAATATATGGAAGAGTTTTTTCATCTTAGTTTATTTTCTTTGCTTAAACAAAATAGCCCTAGATTCTTAGCATTGTAGATAAACTGGTCTTGTAAGGACTGCTTTTTTGAGATGTGTCATTGAGATAGGTAGTACAGTTAAGAATTTAAGTACAAATATGATATAGTTAGTTACAGTGTTTTCTTCTTTAAAACTAAGGATTCTTTTTCCTGTCTAATCCATTGATACAACTATGCATTTCATAATTTGGTTTAACTCATTTAAATGTTGAATATATACTCTGAGGTCCATAAAACTCTGTTCAAAGTTGTACCTGATCCCCATAGCATAAACATACATGAAACCTACCTCAGGAAATTTACAATAAGTATAAAAGCAAGCAGTCTATATAGTCACATACATTTCTCATTGCTTATCAATATTCTCTTCTTTTATTTATAACCAGCCTTAGAAAATACGGGTAGTTTTACTATTTTCATACAAGGAAACAAATTCTGAAAAATTACATGACTTTTGCAAAGTTAAAAAGTAGTTAGGATTAGTACTAGAAGTTGAACTAGAAGGCATGTTTTATAGTTGAAACATTGGTAATGCTGCTTTTTATGTTTTGGCTAGGAATTGATCCACAAAAGCCTGTTTCATTTATGAAATATCTGAAATCTCTTACTAAACTAATAGTGCTATATAATCTATATAATTGTATAACATTATTTTTGTGGGAAAATTGGTTCACAATTCCAATATGGAATGCTGTAAAACATCCCCTTTCCCCTTTTCCCTACTTAATAATAGATTTTAGTGACAGAATTATAAATTTTAATGAGCAGTCACTTTCACCATGGAAATAATGGTGCCAATGGAATGTATGTGTTGAGGGAAAAGAAGTGAAAGAAAAAGGGAGATTGTAAATGAAGTGCTGTAGAGAAACCAGGACTTAATGTTTTCTTATTAGTTTAATTTCCTTGAATACCCCAGATTGGGCCAGCAAGACCAACTATTGTGAGATTCCCCATGTATGGACCACAGGAATAGCCTTTGGAGTTGACCATGTTACAGAGATAAACACACAAGATTATATTACAATAGTGAGCGGCAGGAAGTGATTTTTTTTCCCTCTTATACCTCCTTGGTTGTCAGTAGTTTTGGTAAGAAATAGAAGCTGAGGATCTACCATGGGGCATGTATATGAATGTGTCTTTACGGAGATAATTCATAGTTTTACCTAGCAAATTTGATATTTAAGTCACATCCACTAATAAAGTACTTGATGGTATTATTGTCTTTTTCAAGTGAGTTTGTGTGGTTTTCTATTGATGTTATTTTTCCTTTCTGTTTATGTGATTCTTTTTAAATGTATATATATTGGCATTTAATAGAATTTAATAGAAATTTTTAAGTGTAGTAATTCTTACTATAGCAAATTAATCAATGTACTGTTTTACAGGATGTAATTAATACTTTATTACCCAAAGTTTTGACTAGAATAATTGAAGGACTTCAGGATCTTGATGATGATGTGAGAGCTGTTGCTGCAGCTTCATTAGTGCCTGTAGTAGAAAGCCTTGTCTATCTTCAGACACAAAAGGTAAATTAAATCTTTTTGGGTCTTCTTCCCATGAACATGTTTACATTTGAAATATGGAATATTAGGAAAAATTTGAGCACTTTTTTCTCTTTCATTCTCAGGTTTCTTGTGACAGGCATTCCTCTGATGTACAAAGTCTTTTTGTTATATTTTATTTTATTTTATTTTATTTTATTCTTTTTTTCTGTTATGGTACTGGAGATTGAACCCAGGGCCTTCATATTGAGCTACATCCCCAGCCCTTTAAAAAAAATTTTTTTTTTTTTTTTAACATCTTGAGATGATCTCAGTTACTCAACTGCCCAGGCTGGGCTGGAGTTTGCAGTCCTCCTGCTTCAGTGTCCAAAAGTGCTGGGGTTACAGATGTGTGCCACCATGCCCAGCCTGATGCATGCAGTCTCAATTATAGAAAATTGGATCTCATCTACTTCTTCTCATGTACATAATACATGTTCTACTCTTGCTGGGTACAGTGACACGTCTATAATCCCAGCACTTGGGAGAACTTCTTTTAGAAGAAAGCAGCCATTTCTTCTTTAGATTACAATTGATTGATTTTTGTGACAGTCTCACACTATTTCAGGCTGGCTTTGAACTCGCTGTGTACTCCAGGATAGCCTCAAACTCCTGGCGATCCTCCTGCCTCAGGCCTCTTGAGTGCTGGGATTACAGGCATGTACCACCATGCCTTGCATTAGTTTTTATTTTTAGAGATGAGATTTTTGCTTATTTTGATTTTAGTTTTTTGTCTTTTAACCTGTTCTTGTGTTTTGATGTGGCTGTTTTAATGATGCAGTTACGTTTTATTACTCCAGAACGCAAAGTTTAAAAAATTGCAGGCAATATTACTTTATTAGCTCAAAAACTAAATTTATCTTTTCACTAATGATTAATACCACTTACAAAAACACTAAAGTTGCTTTACATAGGGGAGCATGCCTTATATCTATATAGTATTGTTTTCAGAGTTATATATAAATAGAATATTGGTGGCTTTGTTTTCTTCTTTTTTCTGCTTTTAGTATGAGTCTGATTAGGAAAGAAAATGCCAAAGTAGAATTAAATGATATTAAAAGGAGGAATAGAGAATTGCTATGTGTGTTTGTGTTTGAAAAGGGGTCTCACTGTGTAGTCCAGACAGACCTTAAATTTGCTACATAACTCAGATGGGCCTTGAACTCAGGGTGATCCTCCTGCCTCCGCCTCCCAAGTGTTGGGATTATAGACATGTCACTGTGCCCAGAAAGAGTAGAGAATTGTTGATAACAAATAAATGTCTCCTCTTTAACTTGGTTTAAAACTGACACTGTTCAGGTTCATTGAAATTGAATATACTGTTGACTTAATAGTGATCCTTGAAATACAATTTGGCAGAATTTGTGAATTTTTTGTAGAATTGGTAACATTTCTTGAAAACTGATTTTATAGGTACCCTTCATTATAAATACATTATGGGATGCTCTTCTGGAATTAGATGATCTAACAGCATCAACAAATAGCATTATGACCCTTCTTTCATCTTTGCTAACTTATCCTCAGGTCCAACAATGCAGGTAATTATTTCTACTTAGCAGTATAAAGTAAAAACCCTTTACATATATACCTTTCTACTGTAAGTAGAATAAGTGAGGAATGGCAAGACCACTATCTTCAGGATTTTTTCATTGTTGTTGTATAGCTTCTAGCATACTTAGAGCAAAAAAAGTTATTTTGGGAACTGAGTGGTATCTTAGTGTTAGAATGTATGTTTAACATGTATGTGGTCCTAGGTTCAGTCCCCAGCACCAAAAATAATTTTCTTTACCCTTGGTAAAGCATCATTAGATGAAATAATATAATTTGGTTATATAATTCATTATATGTATACCCTAAAGTACTTAACTTTAAAAACATCATTAGATGAATATTTATTTATTTATTTATTTATTGGCACTGGCAGTCAAACTCATGACCTTGGGCTTGCCAGGGCAGGTATTTGTGCCACTGAGCTAAATCCCCATATTCATAAATACATGAATATTTAAAAACATTATTTTATGAATATTTGTCATTTCCTTTTAATGTTAAGAATAGACCATATTTATATTTGAAAATAACAAAATTTATATAAAGTTTTTTTGTTTTTGTTGTTTTGTTTTTTGTTGCTGTTGTTTTGAGACAGGGTCTCCCTGTGCAGTTCAGGCTGGCCTTGAACTCTGGCCTCAAACTGTCAGTGAGTCTTCTGCCTCAGCTTTCCCAAGGGCTGGGACTACAAGAATGCATAACCACCCCGGGCAAGCAGTTTCTTCAAAGGAAATTTACTTGTGTTCTTGCAACTAAGAGATTAAACCAGTTAAAATTTCTATGTATTGTATTTCTTTCAAGATGTGTATTTATAAACATTTAAAAATATTTACATACTTAGGAAAATGTTAGTACATCAAGTAAACAAGATAGAATAAACCATTTCAGTCATCATTCTTGAATAAAAATTACTGCATATTATTTCCCGCTTTGGCCCCAGAATATAGACTTTTAGCTTTATTTAATGATGTTCTTTTAATAGGGTTATAATTGAACATCAGATTTATATTTCCCAAAACTTGCCCCCCTGTGAACTTTGTAATGTTCATTTCTTCATTTCTTGCTCTTGATTTTAGTAATTACTGATCAGAAAGGGAAGACATAGTAATGTAAAGTAATGCTCAAAGGCAGAGATTGGATGAAACCAGAAATAATGACAAAACCTTAAAGTGGCACTCACTGGCTTGCCTACTTTGATATTTGACCTGAACCTCAGTTAGTGTGTTCCTTATGTTTTAACACTAGCTTCTGAATATTATTACTTCTGTTAACAGAAGAAACGTTATAAAACTTTTAAAAATTAACAAAGGAGAAAATTAATTACTGTTTTTAGTGTAGTGATGGTATTCAATGAATGTTTGTATGATTATTAGTTAAAAATGATTTGTTGCTGTGTATGAATATCTCCAGTGAAAGCCACAGAAAATACAAAAAACATGTAGCAAATGTTTCAAATAATTCTGCTTAATGCTAGTGCTTTAATGCTAAATTTAAACTCTAAGGACAGCATTTAAGTAGGAATAACAATATTAAGTGCTCGTAAAAGCAATAGAATGGGAAAATTGAAGTGGTAGTACATGTTTAGGATTTCCTATTTTTTGTGTGCTTCCATTACTAATAAAAGTTGTAAGAATTAAGTTGAGTTTATCTAAGTGACAATTCTTTTTAAGCTAAAAAATGCAGGGGTTACTAACCAGAGGTCGGTGAACATTTTCTATGAAGGTCCAGCTATTGAGTGTTTTTGGTTTGTGAGTCATACTGTCCTTATTGAAATGATTTCACTCTACCCACAATAGCAGCGATATACAGTACATAAAGGAGTGAACATATTTGTATTCTAGCAAATTAAAAAAAAAATAGAGTAAATTTTACCTGTGGTTGTGGATGGTGTCAGAAAAACTAGATAGTGTAAGACAAGGAAAATAATGTACTGAACATTCTGGTAATTTGTGAAATAATGTAGTTTTCCATCATTTTTATTTGTTTTAAAATTACCTTATTAGAAAATTTGCTTCATATGTTATATATTTTGGCACATACTTTCCAGCTTATATAAGAAGAAATGTAGCATGTCATTTGAGTATGAACAGTTACCTATTAACAAGACCTTGTTACAATGCTTTTTTGTATTCTGAACCTCTTTTATGTTTGTGCACATGTTTAAATAGAACTTTACAAGTGAACTTAATTAAATGTTTAGATAAGTACAAAATTGTGAATAAATGGGGGTGGGAAGTAAAAAAAATTGTGAATAATGAAAATAATGTTAAAAGATAAGTCTTCTGAGAGGAAGCACAAAACATGAACAGATAAATAGCATTGGCATATGCCTTTTTATTCATATATTTCAATGTGTCTTATGAATTCTAGGTAACTTTTATAGATGACTCATGAATATGGCAGGAATACCATGGCTCAAATTAGTCTAGACCTGGCTTTGCCTGCTTCTGCCATTAGAAGAAGGAAATTTGAGTTTCCCTTCTTAGTAATGTTAAGCAAAGATAACAAATTTTCAAGAACCCTAACCTCTTGCTCATTTAATATGTAGGAGAGATGACTTCAAAGGGGGATGAAAATTATGTACATTGGTGTTAGCTATGGAGTAAAGAATAACTTGATTGTTTGACTAGAATATATGTCTCATATTCCTGAGTAAAAATAGTTACAAGTGCAGGTACACTGGAAAATTTAATTTGATAAAATTAATTTGTAGCATTAATACAGTAAAAAAACCTAATGCTAAATTTCTGCCTTTTTTTATGACTTGCATTTTCCCTACCTCTATTGGTGAACATTTTGAGCTTAAGGTGAAAATAAGATCATCATTTATTCATCAGAAAGAAACTTGATGTCAATGTCTAGTCCACATGAGAATAATATTTAGATCTTGTATCTACAGCATTTTAACTGAGAATGAGTAAGATTAATTTGTGTCTCCTTTTTTAGTATTCAACAGTCACTTACAGTTTTAGTTCCACGTGTCTGGCCTTTTTTACATCACACTATATCGTCCGTTCGAAGAGCAGCATTGGAAACTCTATTTACGTTATTATCAACACAGGACCAGGTAAGAACTAATAATCATATGTAGCAGTCTTGAAACGTCTATAAATTAATTTTATAAGTAAGCCTGATCATTAGCTTACCCTTACATATTAATGATCAGAATGCTGGGCCTAATAGAAGTGATCTGGTGGCCATATAACTATATAGCCATCACCAGGGCAGAAATATTTTAATATTTTGTTCTAGGCTGTATTCTCTCAGCACTAACACACAGGATGACCTCATTAAATATTTGTTGAATGAATAATTAATAGTCCTTTCGTATAGTAAACCTGTTAGTCTTATTTGGTTTGAATGGCTGACAGCCCATTGGCAGAACCCATCCCATGTTAGAAAGACTACATTTGAAGCTTTGAAGTACTGTATAGTTCTTGTGGGTTTGTGTATGTATTGCGCATTTATTTTTGGTACTGGGGATTGAAACCAGGGCCTCCCACATGCTAAATACTCCTCTACCACTGAGCTATATCCCCAGTCCTTTTTATTTTCTGAGCAGAGTTTTTACTAAGTTGCACAAGCTATCTTCTAACTTGAAATCCTTTTGCCTTCTGGGTGGCTGGGATTACAGGCATCTGTCACTGGACCCCAGTTGAAGAAGCTTTCAGAGACTGGCCATAGGCTCTTACAAACTCCTCATAAAAATTATTTCATCTTAAGAGCATGCTGTTTCCAAGAATAGAATACTTTAGGAGTTTCATGTTGAAATGCCTACTGAGATCATTTAGGTAGTATCAGTATGAATGGAGCCTGTGGTGTCCTTTTCTGTGTTTGTAAAAGACTTCTGTTTTAAAATATACCTATACATCAAATGATATCTTAGGAGAAATACCAGTAAGAAATCAATTTTTTTAATAAGCTATGCACATAGGTAGTATAGTTTGAGCCCTTCTCCTCCTCCTCCCCTCCTCCCCCTCCCCCCTTCCTCCTCTTTTTTTTTCTCTTTTTGAGACAGGATTTCACTAACATTTCAGGCTGTCCTTTAACTCACTTTGTAGCCCAGGCTGGCCTTGAGTTTGCAGTGATCCTCCTGCCTCAGCCTCCCATGTGCTGGGATCACAGGTATGCACCACCATACCCAGTTTGGGCCAATCATTTTTAATAAGCACCAGTTAATATTTTTAGAAAATAGGTAATTGCATGAATAAATGTTTCTTAGTGTTCGCTAACCATGTGTTTCCCTGTGAATTAGAACTATTCTGTATAGATCTACTTTAATTTGTAGTGTGATACTGTATTGAACTTCTGTGAGTAAATATCTATAAATTTTGTTTTGCATTATCTTTTTGATATTGTCCAGTCGTAATCTTTGCAAAGAAGCTTTTCAGGTCTGTTTTATAATTCTCTATTGATCAGGAATGGGCTCATGATAGCGGGCATGGGTTCTTAATTTTCATCTTATTTTTCGCTTTAGTCTTGTGATTTTTGACTAAATGTTTCTGATGCAAGTATTCTTAAATTTACTTTATAAAAACCTCTTAAAGTTGTCAACTGTCTTCTTAGAAGGTATTCTGTTTTTGTTTTTACATACAGACTTTTTAAGAGCAATTTTAGGTTTACAGAAAAACTGAGAAAGTGCCATGTGTGTTTGTTCTTTTTTATTTTTATTATTTTTTTTTTGAGGCAAGGTGTTGCTGTTTAGTTCAGGCCGGCCTTGAATTCACTGTGTAGCTTAGGTTGACTCAAATTTGCAGTGATCCTCTTGCCTCAGCCTTCCAAGTGCTGGGTTGCAGGCGTGTACCACCATGCCTGGCCCATGTTTCTTTATCCCTTCCACTATTCACATAATTTCTCTATTGGTAGTATCTTTCATTAACGTAGTACATTTGTTAAAATTAATGAATTAGTATTTATACTAATTCATTTTTAAATTTTGTTTAGATTTAGATATTTTAATTAGATATTTTTAACTAAAGTCTGTACTCATTTTGTAGATTGTGAGTTTTGACAGACGTACAATAGTGATATATTCTACCCTTGCAGAATCATCAGAGTAAACTGCTTCTAAAAATTCGCTGTGTTCCACCTATTCATCTCTCCATTCCATTCCCTCAATCTTTGGTAACCACTGATTTTCTTAGCATTGCCTTTTCTGGAATATTATGTAACTGGAATTATATAGTGTGCAGTCTTTTCAGATTGACTCTTTTTACTTGGTCATATGAAATTATCATTTCTCCGTGTTTTCATGGCTTAATGGCTCATTTCTTTTTTTCACTTAATAATCTGTTATATGGAACAGATATAGTTCATTTATCTGTTTACTTATAAACATTTTTGTTTAAGTTTTTGTGTAGGGATGTTTTCAGTTCACTTAAATACCAAGGAGTACAGTTGTTGTATTGTTTGGGAATAATCTGTTTAATTTTATGAGACACTACCAAATTGTCTGCCAAAACATACCATTTGCATTTCCACCAACAATAGGTTAGAGTTCCTTTTGGTCCATATCCCAGCCAAGATTTATTGTTAGTATTTTGGATTTTACCTATTCTAATAGATATATACTGGCATTTTATTGTCTTACTTTACAATTTCTTAACAATATATGATTTTGAGCATTTTTATATGCTTTTCTGCCATCTGTCTGTCTTTGGTGAGGTCTGTTCACATCTTTTGTCATTGTTTAAATTGGTTGCTTATTTTCTTATTGTTGAATTCAGCATTTCTTTTTATATCTTTGGATACAAGTCCTACATTGTTCTTCTGTGCCCTGCTCTTCCTTAAAAAGGATTAGGCACCTGTAGGCTCTTTAAACATTTGTAGCTTTAATTCAGGGCTTGGTGGCACAAACCTGTAATCCCTCAGCCTATAAACTTGGGAGACTGAGGCATGAGTTGGAGGCCACTGTCAATGGCATAGCGAGTTCAAGGCCAGCCTGGACTACATAGCAAGACCCTTTCTCAAATTAAAAACAAAAAACCACTTGTAGCTTTTTATTATTTAATAATATCAGCTTTGTTTTACATTACTAGGAAATAAGGTATTTTATATAAGTGAATTTTCCAAAGAACTGAAACATACTTTTCTTGCCACTGTAAACAACCATTAAAATGACTCATGTGTCAGATCATCATCTTAAAGTACATTAAATATAAGTTAATAGTTTTTTAAAAATACTTATTTTTTGAGACACGGTCTCTCTCTGTAATTTCGGCTGGCCTTGAACTCACTATGTATCCTAGACAGGTTGCAAACTCATGACAATCCTGCTCTAGCCTCTTGAGTGCTGGGATAACAGGCATGCACCATCATACCTGACAAGTTATCAGCTTTTCATGAATGAGTACCAATGTTAATTGTACGATAGTTGTAAAATTGTGTTTATTTTATACTGTGAGAAATTTGAAATATATTATTGCTGCCAGTAACTGAGTTGTTATTTTCAGTTGCTTTTTCTTAGTTTTTCCTCTTAGCTATAATTGTGACTTAACATTTGTTAGTCTTATAATGTGGTGCCTGCTCTCATTTTAAAATTTTTAGTCTAAACCCAAGGATTGGTCACATCTCCTTCATCTTTTGTTTTTTACTGGTACTAAGGATTGAACACAGAGAGCATTGAGCTACACTCCCCAGCCCTGTTTTGTTTTATTTTGCTAATTTTGATACATGGTCTCACTAATTTGCCCAGGCTGGCCCTGAACTTGAAGTCCTTATCTTTCAGCCTCTCAAGTGCTGGAATTATAGGTATACACCATTGTGCCTGGCTAAAAATTTTGTCTATCTATCTATGTTTCATATATCTGCATTACTGGGGATTCAACCCAGGACCTTCTCACCAAGGTACAGTCTTAGTCTTTTTTTAATTTTGAGACAGGGTCTTGCTACAGTTACTCAGTCTGTCCTTGAATTCTATCCTCCTGTCTTCAGGATCCCAGAATACTTGAATTATGTGCATGTACCACTGTGCCTTTTCTTATTAATCTTATGGCACCAACAGCATGTACTCTTTAAGGAACTCTAAGAATAAACCACATCTGATGTTTTTATGTTACCATATTGTTTTTTTATAGGTTGGTTTTTGTTGTTGTTGTTGCTTTTGTTTGTTTTCAGTACTGGGGATTAAATTCACAACCTTGCGCTTGCCAGGCAGATGCTTATGCCACTGAGCTAAATCCCTGGCCCTATTTTTTATAGATTACCTGATAGTAACTTATTGATGATTCTTAGCTGTGTAGACTCTCTTATGCAGTTCCATGATTCCTTCCTGCAGTTTTGAAATTCAGAGTTCATTGTAAATTGCGTTACAGTATAAAACTATTAATTTGGTGGTAAACCATTCTGAAGAGTAAACCATTCTGCCTTATCCCACATACCATATCCCACATACCATATCCCACATACCACATGAATACCTTATCCCACATGTCTATTCACACATGTTGCTGCAAAATAATAAATTTTATGCAAGTGCTGACTCCAATCCTCTTGGGAGTTGTAATGTAATGCATTCCTCCTCGTTATTCTAAAATTTGAAAAATTCTGAATTTCAAAACATAATCTGGTCCTAGGAAATTTGGATTGTAGATGATAGACATGTTGCAATAATAAAATCTACCCTCATTTTAATGTGCCTTTTTCTGAGCTGCTTCCTTGCCTTTGAGCCCATCTTAGTATTGCTAGTTAGTTCTGGTGTAGCAAGAGAATCCTGGGGTTTGAATCCAGGGTCTTTCACATGCTAAGTAAGTGCTCTGCCACAGAGCTACACTTCTAGTCCAGTCAGCAGTCCTAAATAGAAGTAACTTGTTCAAGTTATTCACCCCTTTTTGGTTATATCAAGTGAGATAATGTGCATGGTTAGTTTCTGTGGCAATCAGGCCCAATTATAAAGCTTTCTAGTGGCCTATCAAAAGTCATACCAGCACAAATTGAAGTATAATTGAAAGGGGTTTATTATGAATAACCCCAGCCACTCAAGAAATTCCACGCATTTTAGAAGCTCTATCCCAGTCAAAAATTGTGGGAAACTTAGGATTATTACCAACTACTCCGTGTGACTTTGGACTGTTTCCAGTAGGCAACATAGATTTTTTCAACAAATATTTAAGTGCCTGATACGTACTTGCAGCTTTCTTAGTAATGTTAAGAGACAAGATCTCTGCCCTGTGTAGTAAATCAGGAAACTAGATCAGACAGGAAACGACACAAAGCTAAAGAAGAATAACATAAGTAATTAGTAAAAGTAGTAGAAAATGATGTAGGATCTTTTAATGCTGTAAGGTCTGGCTAATGATATGGTTGATGGTCAGGGAAAGCATCTTGCTATAAGTGATATTTGAGATGAGACCTGAAAGTTAAGTGCAATTTAGCTAGGGGAAGAATAGGTTAAGAGTTAGAGGAAGGAACATTATACACAAGTTTGAAGGTAGGAGAGAACAAAGTGATATTAAAAGGTGGTAAAATGAAATTGGCCTAATGGAGGGGAGGGAGCAGAGGAGAATAGATGGCTAGAAGTTTTGTCTTGATTTCTGGGCACAGTGAAATGCCTAATAATTTCATTTGTTATGATCAACTTTCTTTATTCTGAGTCTCTGGAAGGCAAATTACAGGAGGAAACATCAATCTGAATAAAGCAGGAAGAGTCTACCAAACCCTGAAACAGACTCAGTATCACACATTTCCTACATAATAACACAAGCACCTTCTCCCCCATCTAATCCTAACTACAAAAGAGTTGGGGCCTATAAAATACATTTTAGCACTGATAAATATTTACAGTCTTTAAATATGAATTTACTATTACTTGGGTTGTAGTAGTCTGGATTATAGTTATTTGAAATCTAGTGAAATTAAATAGTTGAGTAGAAACGTAACAACCACCAAAGCTACCCAGACAGTACCTAAGAGTTAGCAAAATTCTTTTTTGTTGGGGTTGGAGGTTGAGACAGGGCCTTGCTATGTAGTTCATGGTGGCCTTGAACTCATCTGTAGCTCAGGCTGACCTCAGACTCGTGGTGATCCTCCTACCTCAGCCTCCCAAGTGCTGGGTTCATGCACATGTGCCACTGTGTCTGGCTAGAGGGAAAATGTGAGTACTAGATTACTGATTAGTAGCATACTAAAACTCCAGTGACTTTAAAAAATAATCCCAAAAGTGATGGCTAAAGGACTGAAAATACTGCTTATCTAATTGCATCCCCCTTACCACACCAATCCAATTGAATAAACCTATAAACACAAAACAACAGTTTTAGGTTACCTGACTAAATTAGTGCCTACTGGAAGATAGATGCAAAGTTAATGAAAAAGAATTGAGACTAGCAGTTTTGAGATCAGCAGGGACAGAGTGACTCTATGTTGACTGAATCATCCTTTGTGACTTTAAAATAATACCAGTAGTGAGCTGAAAGCCATGTTACTTTTTATAATCTTTTTTTCCTTTTTTTGAGACAGTATCTCACTATTTAATTCAGGCTGGTCTTGAATTCACTATGTAGTCCAATCTGGTCTCAAACTTGCAGCGGTGATCCTCCTGCCTCAGCCTCCTCAGTGCTGAGATTATAGGCATGTGCCTCCACGCCTAGCTATAGTCATATTGAAAGTTGTTCAAATGGACCAGATTTGGCTAAATACTTTCCCAGTCTTACTGTGTTTTGTATTAAGTAGATTGTGTACTAATTCTATTAGGGAGTGTGCACTTTTCAAGTAGTTTTTCCTATGAAGATGTTGACTGATTTATTTTGGAATCTCCTGTTTGCTCTTTGTAGAATTAATTTTTATTTTTAAAAAAGACTTTTTAGAGCAAATTTGGGTTCATAGCAAAACTGAGCAGAAGATGGAGATTTCCCATTTAGCCCACTTTGACACATTCATATCCTTCTCTTTCACTTACATTGATGTATTGATATCACCCAGAGTCCCCATTTTACATGAATGTTTTCAGGTTTACTCTTGGTATTGTATGCTCTGTAAGTTTTAACAAATATATAATGATGTATGTCAACCATCATAGTAGTACACAGAATAGTATCAAAATAATCTCAAAATTCTCTTTGATCTATCTAGTCATTCTTCTTTCTCTGAACCCCTCAAAAACCAGTGTTCTTTTTATTGTCTCCATAGTTTTTACCTTTTTTTGACTGTCATCTATCATAGTTGGAGTTCTACAGTATGGAACATTTTCAGATTGGGCTTCTTTCACTTAAGATGCATTCAAATTTTCTTCCATTTCTTCTTATGGTTTGATAATTCACTAATACTTCATTCTCACAATCATCCATTCACGTATTGAACAATACTTTGGTTGTTCCCAAGTTTTGGCAGTAGTGCAGAAAGCTGCCATAAACATTTGTGCAGATTTTTTTGTATGGACTTAAGTTTGTTTTTTTTTTTTTGGTTTTTTTTTTTTTTTTTTTTGTACTGGGGATCAAACTCATGACTTCATGCTTGCCAGGCAGGCACTTATGCTGCTGAGCTAAATCCCCAGCCCTGAACTTAAGTTTTTAACCTCCTATGGACAAAGACCAAAGACCATGATTGGTTGCTTACACTGTAGGAGGATGTTTAAGAAACTTCCAAATTGTCTTCCAAAGTACACACATCATTTTGCCTTTTTACCAATGAGTGAGAGTTCTGTTGTTCCACATTCTGGCTAGCCTTTAGTGTTGTCAGTGTTCTGAGTTTTGGCCATTTGGATAGGTATATAGTGGTGTCTCATTGTTTTAATTTGCATTTTTTCTGGTAACAAATAATTGCGGACCATCTTTTCATGTGTTTATTGACCTAGGCATTCTGTTTTTGAAGAGCTTTAATTTCACAGCAAAATTGAGGGAAAATACAATATTCCTATGTAACCTAACCCCACACTATACCCAGCATCCCCCACTCCCAACATTGTATACAGGGCAATATGTTTTATTATCACCAAAGTCTTGTTTCCATAGTAATAATATACAGAATAGTTTTACTGTCCTGAAAATCCTATCTCACCTGGGTGTAGTTGTGTGAACCTGTAATCCTAGCTACTTAGAGTGATGCAGGAAGATTATGAATTCAAAGCCAGTCTTGGCAACACAGTGAGGCCCTTCTGCAAATCTTTTTCTTTTTCTTTTTTTTTTTTTTTTTTTTGGTACTGGGGATGGAACTCATGACCTTGTGCTTGCCAGGTAGGCCCTTCTGCAAATCTTTGTGCTGTATCCCCCTTCCCATTGTTTTAAATAATTGTTATGTAGAATTTATCACAAAGTTTGTAGTCTGAGGGATGCTGCAATTTATTTCACATTCTATTAATTACAGATATGGAGGGATCATTTTTTATAGATAAGGCTTTTGAGACAGTTTTGAGATTTGCAGGCAACTATTTGGGATGTGTGGGTAGGGGAAGGCTACTAGTAAATATAATGGAGAAAATCAGAAATGAAAAGAAAATAGAAAAATAATATTAAATTATGTTGTGTTTTGCTATTGCAATTTTCTTAGTTCTTTTGTTTTGTTTTAACTGGTACCGGGGATTGAACTGATGACTGCGCGCTTGCAAGGCAGGTGCTGTGCCACTGAGCTAAATCCCCAGTCCAATTTTCTTAGTTCTATTAATGTTGTCCCTAAGTCATTCTGATGAGGAAAATCTTTTCTTCTCAGCTTCCTTTTCACGTTTAATAAAAAGTGAAGTTATGGTACAGCAAATTTTTTAGTGAGTACACTCACCTAGTTGATAATTTTGTAATGCGCTTTTAACATCTTTTACACTATGTTGAGTACATACATTTCTGGTCCAATCTTGCAATTAGTTTTCCAGTAACTAGACAGTGCTAGGTAGCTTTTTAAGTTATACAAATATTATCTCTAGGACTTAACAGATTTCTGGTATTTCAGTTACAATTTTCACATTTCTCTCAGTCTTGTCTAGATATTGTATTTTTTTGCATTAAAAAATAGTCATTTGGAGGTGGGAGAGAAAGGTACTGTGAACAAATTTACTACAGTTTTTCTGATGGTTAGTCATACTTGATCTTATAATTTGAACAGTGTGGTTTTTTTTTGTTCTGAGGATTCTGGAAATACAATAGATATTTGGTTAAGAATTAATTGATTTCTTGATTTGAGAATTCTTGAAATACAGTAGATGTTTGGTTAAGAATTATTTGGTGTCTTAATTTGGATAGGTTTTTGGATGGTTGAGAAATCCTTCTGATTTATAACCTAGGTTGGAGTAAATACCTGAACCCTCTGAAACTGGAAGCAAAATGATATGCCAAAGTATATACATATGTATGTTTTCCTAAGAATATGCCTACCTTTTACTGAATTTAGAATCCTGTGACCTAAAATAGACCAACAACTTTGCCTTAATTTTGTAAAGTACAATTTTCAGGATGATATCTTTTAGCTCATTACTTGTATCACCAGTGAACTCAACAGAAATTAAACTCTCATCATGTAGCATGGCAGCACTTACCTGATCATTTTCTAAATTTTCCTGACAGTGTAGTATGTATGACTAACTATGGAGAGAGATTGCTAATAACAGATTGTGAGTTTTAGAGAGAGAGAGAGAGAGAGAGGAGAGGTTTTTTTTGCTGGAGATCTGGGGGACACTGTCACCAAACTATAACCCCAGCCCCTCCTCCCTTTTTTGGAGACTAGGCTTTGCTAAATTGCCCAGGCTGACCTTGTACTTGCTATTCATTCACCTGCCTTAGCCTCTCAGGTAGCTGGGATTATAGGTATGCAGCTCCATACTAGCCAGCTAGGTTCTTTACAAAGAATACTTTCAACTTACTTGGGGCAAATATGGTGTTGTTAGTGATCAGGCTGTTTCTTCCAGCTCCCCAATGATGATATGCTATGTAATTTCTCCAAACCATTAGAATAATACAAACATTTGTTGCTTTTAAATCCTACCAAAATTTATCACCACTTGGAACATTTTTAATAAATCCAAGCAGTCTTTTCATGATAAAACTCTAGTATTTATACTTCAGGTAAGTGACATCCAAGAATTAAGCTATAGCTTTGATTCTCTTTTTGTTTTCAGAACTCTTCATCTTGGCTTATCCCTATCCTGCCTGATATGCTCCGACACATTTTTCAGTTTTGTGTTTTGGAAAGCAGCCAGGAAATTCTGGAGCTCATTCACAAGGTACATAATGAATATATTTATATTCCTCTTCCTGGTAATTGTAGATTTTTAAATTTTTTCATAATTGGTATACTTTGGTTGGGGATTTTAAGAAATTAAAAATCACCAGAGATTTGAAGATTCTGAGACAGGAGTCTGGAAACTAGGATTCTTATGGAATATACTAGTTAAGTTCTGCTTGTCTTTTTTTTTTTTTTTTAACTATGTCACTTTATTAGACAAGTGCTTTCTGAAAGGTCAACATAGAAGATATTTTGGGAGTTATATTGGTAATATAGTGTGTCTAATTTAGACTGTACTTTGTCCCATGACTTAATAAGATTAGTCATCTATGTTGGATTCTTAAAAGGAGGAGCCTTTTGGTACATAATAACATATATGGAGAGAAATGGCACTGTTGTACCTTTAGAATATATTAAGATAATCTTTGTTGAATATGATGTGTCTCTTGTTAACAACCTTGAATTAACAATGGAGTAATTTCTACCTATTGATTTTAGTTTTTTAAATGTTAGATATCAAAAAAGATACCAATGAAATAAGACACTGTTGTTTTGTTTGTACCAGGGATTGAACTCAAGACTTTGCACTTGCCAGGCAAGTGCTTGTGCCACTGAGCTAAATCCCCAGCCAAGACACTGTTTTTGATCTAGGGTATTTTAGTAGGGAATACTCACCAGGAGCTATTATTATTATTATTATTTCTTAAAGTATGTGTTGAATATAGGACTGCATTAATATCAATTCTTATTGTATAAAAAGGATTTCAGTGTCTTACTAAGATTTTAACAACTGTATATAATTTTTATGAGCAGGTTTTATTTTTAAAATTTTTCATAAAATATTGAAGTTTTTGGATACTCCCTTAACATTTTTTTCCTTTGTGTTACTTCTTGTACTATGTTAACCTACCAAATAGCATTTCAAAATAAGCCTTTATGTTGTTTTAAAATTAATCTCTATGCTGTTTCCTATTTCTTTTAAAATTTCAGTATTCCTAAAAATGAGTATTAGGTTTTGTTAGCACTTCACAGAAAAATTCACTTTCATGCTCTCCTGTCACTCTGTAGGTTTGGATGGAACTGTTGAGCAAGGCTTCAGTTCAGTATGTGGTAGCAGCTGCTTGCCCGTGGATGGGTGCTTGGCTTTGCTTAATGATGCAGCCTTCTCATTTACCCATTGATTTAAACATGTTGCTAGAAGTAAAAGCTAGAACCAAGGTAAGAGGGACATAATGTATTTGTGTTCAACTCATTATAAGTGTAAGAAATACATATTACTCTGTTACAAATGTGATTTCATTAATGTAACTTTAGTAAGGAGAAATTATTATTTTATTAGAACCCTAACAAGAGGAATAGTAATTCTTATCCATTAAAATTTTGTGAAAAGAACAATATTTTACTAGAATTGTAACTTTTTGTTTTTACTTACTTGCCTTTTTGAAACAGGGCCTCTTTATGTAGTTTAGGGTGGCCTTGAACTCGCTATGTAGCCGGTCTACAGTGATCCTCCTCCTGCCTCCTCCTTCCAAGTGCTGAGATTACAGGCTTGTACCACCACACCTTCTTTAGCATGTTTAATATTAAATTTTAATAATCTTTATTATTTTCCCCCCTCTTTTACTCTAGGAAAAAACAGGTGGTAAGGTACGCCAAGGCCAAAGCCAGAATAAAGAAGTACTTCAGGAATATATTGCAGGTGCAGACACCATCATGGAAGACCCAGCCACCAGGGATTTTGTAGTTATGCGGGCCAGAATGATGGCAGCCAAGTGAGTGCCAATCAGAAATTCACAGGTCTGATTCCAAAAGTGATTTAACTTTTTGTATTTATGACAACCCTTCTTCCATCACACTAGTTACAGCCTAAGAGAAATTTAAAGCAAGTAAATATTTTTAACATTTTAAAGTTTTGAAAATAGAATTTATATTTGTTTAAGAAATAAGATAGGAGTTATATCTTTGTGGAAAAATTTATGACTTCAGCAGGGGAAATTTACTTCAGATGGTTTCTGTAATAACTTCTTTTTTCTCCCTCTTAGGCTCTTAGGAGCACTTTGTTGCAGTATTTGTGATCCAAGTGTAAACATGGTAACACAAGAAATTAAACCAGCAGAATCCCTTGGCCAGTTACTACTGTTTCATTTGAACTCCAAATCTGCCTTACAGAGGATTAGTGTTGCTTTGATAATCTGTGAATGGGCCACTTTGCAAAAGGTAAGATTTTGCCCCAAAAGTAATCAGATTAAGTAAACTAACTTCCATTAGCTGTTAAGAATATTTATATTTTACAACAGAAAAGTGATAATTTCTCCAAAAATCCAACCAACATAGAAAAGTATTTCTAATTACATTGAAGATTCTTTCCATTTACCTTTAATGTTAGACTCGTTACTTAGCATTCCCTCTCAATACTTGAAATAGTTAGCTAAGCCCATGTTTAATATTTGGTCTTAACCTTATAGTTTGTTAAGAAATTTTACATTAAAAGCATGTGTGTGTATGGAAGCAGTCCAGAAATTGGACTGTATATCCAGGTGGTCATTCATTAGTTTGTCTCCTTAGCATTGAAAACTACAAAAGATGGTATGTGTTTTAGGATTTTGTTTGTGGGTAGGAGCAACGTCGGAATTTTCTGTCATAAAGAAAATTTTCACATTTAAACTTCATGTTTAAATCTTCATGTTTTCAGGTAAACCCATTCCCTTTTAGTCCCTTTAACTTCTAGAAAAATGTATGATTTTGTGTAAGACTTGCTTCTGTAAATAAAGAATACTTCCTGCTGGTTTTGTTTATCCCATTCACTGGAATTCTAGAAATTTAACTGTCTGCACTTGCTGTGAGAGTTGCTTGTTACTGCCTCTTAGCAGTTTGTCAAAGATGTGTCTAAAAGTAATTGAGCCATGCTCCATTGTAATGGAAACCTCCACTTATCTCTGCAAAGAAGCAAGGCTCATGTGTTTTTAGGCAGGACTCAATGTGCTGGAGAGGCAGTGATGCTGTGTTTTTGTGCCTCTCAGACTCAGCAGCAAGTGTTGACAGTTCGGTTTCTGGACCCTCACAGAGCTTCTGTGGATTCACTCTGTGAAGCCCAGGCTGATCACCCAGATCCCACAGAATCCCTCATGGCTCACCACTGAGGCCATTCCCCCTCTGGTTGGGGCAGGCAACAACCAGAGAGAGAGGGAAGGGTTAGTTAAATTTGGGGGCAGGTAAGTAGCTTTTAAATTTATATATCCATTTCTACAGTATAGCATGTGAAGCTGTGGGCTAAACTATTAAGAAATCTAATAATGAGTTATAAGTAAGATGTTTAGTTAATGCATGCCAGGTATTCTTTTCTGATTTTTTTTTTCCACATAGTAATATACTTTTAAATCTGTGCGTGCTCTATCACTCTTTTTCTCTTCCTAAGATATATATAAGCTCTAGGGTGCAGTAAGAAAATTATGCAGAAAATTTAATGGAATTAAGATTGTTTCGTGTGCATGTTCTGTAGTTATTTACATTAAAATTTTGGAGTAGTTTGGGTGTATACTTTTCCTGTGCATTTAACTTTTGTTCTAGAAGCAAACATAGATTGAGTAGAAATTTACAACCTGTTAGTTTACCAATAAAGATTTATTTATCTGTAAAATTATGTTTATGTATTTGCCCTGAATATTTGTTGTATGTTGTGTTTTAGGAGTGTAAAGCTGTTACCCTAGCTGTGCAGCCACGTTTACTTGATATCCTTTCAGAACATTTATATTATGATGAAATTGCTGTTCCATTCACACGAATGCAGAATGAGTGTAAACAGCTTATATCATCATTAGCTGATGTACACATTGAAGTTGGTAATAGAGTAAACAACAATGTATTAACAATAGATCAAGCTAATGACCTGGTGAGTAAAAAAGTAACTTTTAAAATCTTAGCGCATGAACTATATTAGAAATTGATCATGATATGTTTACCACAAAATATTAATTTGTTAACTCTAGCTGGGTAGCCTGTTAATCTCTTAGAAAATTTATGTCATTGTATTGACTTTTCTTGAAATAAGATAAGGAAGGAAATTTTTTAAAAACTCATTTTCCTGAACATTTGTCCTCCCTGCTCCCAGTTTAAAATGAAAAATACTCAGATGTACAGAAAAAATGAAAGACTTACACAGTAAGCACTTTGTGTGCTTAGCAATTAAATTATGTAGTTCAGTTTTCTACATTTTTTTCTAATATGTATTCAAAGATTCATCCATTTTCAACCATCAGTCCATCTTATTTTTGACAAATTTTTGAGTATATTTTAAATACTAGCATAATTTTGTATACTATTTGTATAATAAAGTAAAATTCAGTGTTTATGAGTTTTTGCTCTTTTTTGTTTGTTTGTTTGGTGCCGAGGATTGAACTCACAACCTCGTGTTTGCCAAGGAGGCACTTACGCCACTGAGCTAAACCTCCAGCCCTTTTGCTCTGTTTTGATGTAAAATTTATGTCCTACTGTATGCCCTCAGCTGTCTGTGTAGTCTTTTAAAAATAAAAGTAAACATAGACCTATTTTAGGATTTACTAGTTCTTGGACATCAGTGGACCATTTAATGAATTTTCACAGATATATATGCATATGAAACTCAAACATCCTATCAAAATAGAGAACATTATAATTAACACTTCCTAATCACTATACTTAAATTCTGCATATTCTAGAAATTCACATAGATACACTTGCTCTTTAGGGATTTTTTTTTTTTTTTTTAGCATTTTGTTCTTGAAATTCACCCATGTCATTTTTATTGCTGAGTTTTCTTACATTTAATGAATTTCCTATAAGTTGAAGTCATTCTACTGATGAGAACTTGAAAAACTCCAGTTTTTGGCCCTTGTAAACAATATAGGAATGCAACTGTTGAATTAGAAGTATATTTACTTTTATTTTAAAAAGATCTCACAGAGGGCTCAGGTATAGTTCAGTGGTACAATGCTTGTCTAGGATGTATGAGGCCCTCTTTTTAAATTTTTGTTGTTATTTTTTATGTGCTGGGGACTAAACCCAGGGCTTAAAGATTGCTGCTAAACAAGTGCTCTGCCTCTGAGCTGTATTCCCCATTACCACCCCCACTCCCGGTTTTAAAATTTTAAGACAGGTTTCAGTAAGTTGCTTGAGCCAGCCTGTAATTTAGGATCCTCCCTTAAGCCTCCCAAGAAGCTAGAATTACAGGCATGTGTACCACAGTGCCTGGCAAAGGCCAGATTTGATCCTAACACTGAGAAAAAAATAATTTAAAAAAACTACAGATCTTTTTCCCAAAGCAATTACATTGTTTTTACTCCTTGAATGACTATTTTAGGGTTCTAGTTGTTCCATATCATCACCAATATTTGGTATGATCATTCCCTTTAACCATTCTGTGGTTATGTGATAATGTCATTATAGTTTTTAGGTTTCATTTCCCTAATGATGAATATGTTGAACATTTTATATTTTGTTTGCTATATTTACAGCTTCCCTTCTGAAATGTCTTCACCTTTTTGTCTACTTTTAATTGGGTTGTCTGTTAGTTGTAGGAATTTATATATCCTGAACATCAGTCCTTTGCCAGATAGATGCTTTCTCAATATTTTCTGATAGTATGTGGCTTAGCTTTTAATTTCCTAGTGGTGGTCTGTTGACTTTTGGAGATATTTTAGAATTTTGGTGAAATCTGTATTATCCATTACTCCCTTTATGGTTATTGGGTTCTGAGATAGGAACTTTTTCCTATCTCTAAGTGGTGAAAGAATTTGCACAGATTTCTAAAGTTTTGCTGTATGTATGGATGGATATATGTTTTATTTGTGGTGCAGAGGATCAAACCCAGGTCCTCAAATATACTAGGCAAACACTCTAATATTGAACTATACATCCAGCTTTCCATCTTGAATTAATGTTTGCGTATATTGTTAAAGACAGTTTGAGGTTTTCTACCTAAATGTCTCATTTTCAGTATCATTTATTAAAATGACTTTCCCCCATTGGACTATTGTGGCATCTTTGTAAGAAGTCAACTGAAGTTTAAGTGTGGGTCTATATCTTGGTCTATTTGTTCAGTTTGTCTCCTTTTGCCATCCTAGATGTGTCTTAATTACTGCAGCTTTGTACTTAGCTGAGACTGGGTTAGGTTGGGTAATATAAATGAGTTCTACCTAATAGGATAAGAAACTGAGCACTTCATTTGTGTTTAGCCCAGTGAAATAATGTTCGTTTCTTATCCCCCTTTCTAACTGAAAGAGTAATATAGTTGATTTTTTCTTTTCTATGAGAAAAAGTTAAATTTGCCATCTTTATGTGAGTTCTTTTTGTAAGGTTGTTTTCCTGTAAATATTTTTTGGGAGGACCCTCACTCACTGACTTGAGTTAAATTGCTCAAATTTTCTTTATGATTGGATTCCCTTTTATTTTTGAGAACCCCTCCTTCAGCATCATTGTTGTTCTTAATTTGTACTAGGGATTGAATGCTGGAGTGCTAAATGCTACATCCCTATCCGTTTAAAAAATTTTGAAATGGTCTTACTAAATTGTCTAGGCAGGCTTTAAAATTGTGATCCTTCTGCGTCAGCCTCCCACGTAGCTGAGATTACAGGCATGCCCCACTGCAGACATGCCATAATATGGCTTCAAGATCATATTATTCAGGCCCCTTACTGGTTTTTGTTTTTTTTTTTTTCATCAGTCTAATAGTTTTGACCTGGAATAGAAGATAGTCGTAAATACTAGAATCTCCAGAAAAAAAGTATAAGAGAAAAATGCCCTTTTTATCCCCACAAATTTTGTCAGCATTTTTTTTCCTGAAAGTTGCATGTTTTTATTCTTTCTACCCCCAAGGCACAGCCTAACAAAGACCTTGGTGTTCTATATCTAGATGTTGACTGTTCTCTAAAGTATCAGGCAGTCTGTGATCCATTTAATCCTGTTGCCATACTAGACTCTTAGTAGAGTCCTTCATTACCCCTTTGATCACATTCTTCTGCTTAAAAACATTATTTTCCTTTTTTTTGTTTTTTCTTCATCACTTTTTCTAAATTCCCTCTTTTCTCATTATTTCTCAGACATCACATAAATACATTGTTAGTGTTCTTCCCATAGAAGCAAACCACATTTGCTCTTCTGTGGTTCATTCATTCTCATTTCTATACCTGATCTCCACTTTCTTTTGCCAGAAATTTCTTACCCACAATCCCCTGGATTCATCCAGAATTCTCTTTTTCTTTTTTGAAACAGGGTCTCACTATGCAGTTTATGGTGGCCTTGCACTCACTGTGTAGTCCAGGCTAGCCTCGAACTCATGGCAATCTTCCTGCCTCAGCCTCCTAAGTGCTAGTGTTACAGTCTTTCATTACCATGCCCCATGCCAATTCTTTTCTTGACAGTCTTTCATTTACACCTTGTGCTCAGGTTATGATAAACTGTTTGCAGTTCCTCACATCTATGTTTGCAAAGATGTATTTCTAACCTGATTTGTTCATTCTTTAAAAACAAGGCAGGCCAGGCATGGTGGCTCACACCTGTAATCCCAGCACTCGGGAGGCTGAAGCAGGAGGATTATTGTGAGTTTGAGACCAGCCTGGGCTACAAAGTGAGGTCATGGCCAGGCTGAACTGCATAGCAAGACCCTATCTTAAAAAGACAAAAAAACAAAAAACCAGGCAGTGCTATATACCAGTAGTCCCAGCTGCTTTGGAGACTGATATGAGAGAATCTCTTGAGTCCAAGAGTGAGATCTTTTCTTAAAATAAAAACAGTGACAAGCAAGTGTTACCTGCAAGTTTCCACTAATCTCTTCCCATAAGAAGAGTTAAACAGCACTATGTATTCCCATAGCAGTTTGCCTTTACCTTAACCACCGTGATGTTTTTACCTTGCCTTGCTTATGTATTTCTCTCCCATATAACTAACTGTATTTTTAAGTGTATTAAAGCATTGTCTTTACATCTTTTAGTTAATAAATATTGGTTAAGTGATTGAATTAATTTGGGGTAATTGGAAAGGCTTTCCTCAGTTATCTACAATCACTGAAATTTGACATAAACATAGTGTATCAAGGACATTTTTAGACTTAGCAGTATAGTCCTGTTTCAAATAAGTCTTATATAGAATTCAAAACAGACAAAGCAAAGTGCAAAGTATAAGCTGGAAGTGGTCTGCTTCTTTGTGGTGAGCAGATTGAGATGGTCATACAGATACAGTTTAACTTGAACTGGATGCCTGTAATCCCAGCACTCTGGATTGAGGTTGAGGCAGGAGGAGGATTGTTGCAAGTTCAGGGTCAGCCCGGGCTACATAGTGAGTTTAAGGACAGCCTGAATTATGTATCAAGACCTTTTCTACAAACAAAAAGAGAAGCAAAAAACTCTTAAAACAGATACAATTTAACTTGGTATTTTATAATAAAATTTAGCCAGACATGGTGGCATAGATCTGTAATCTGAGTAATCTCAGCTACTCAGAAGCTGAGACAGGATCACAAGTTGAAAAAAGTCTAGTTATGTAGTTCAGACTGGCCTTGAACTCACTAGGTAGCCCACACTGACCTTCGGCTCATGATGGTTCTCCTGCCTTAGTCTCTTAATTCTGGGGATTACAGATGTGTGCTACACTTCTGCACCCACCTCAATTAAAAAGGGCTAGGGATACAGTTCAGTGGTAGATCTCTTGTCCAGGCCATAGATGTGTGTGGCCATAGATCCTCAGTATGGAAAACAACAACAAAAAATCTTAGTTGTGGGCTTTTCAGTTTTCATAATAAAAGAACAATCTTACCAGTCAGTGTTGTTCACAATGAAATCTAAATCTGAAAATTTAGGTTCTTCATTGAGAAGAAATTAGGTTCTCCAGTGTTACAGGCTTTTCTGATCTGTAAGGATCAGATCGTACCTGTTTATAGATGGTCTTTTATCACCAGTTACCTATCAAGACTTTGTTATATAAATCATACAATCTTTATGTGAGTATGTTCAGAGCAAAATTATTCATAGTAGCAAATAAAGTATAAACAGTCTAAATGTTAAACAACTGATGAAAGGAAAAATAAGATATATAGCATAAATTTGTTTATATAGTGAAATATTCAACCAAAAGAAATACTGAAATGTGCTACAACATGGGCAAACATTAATGACATTTCTGAATGAAACCAGGCACAAATGATTATGTATTATATGATTTCATTTATATGAATTATCTGAGATAGACAAATCTGTGAAGAACATAGTTAAGATTCCATAGGGCTAAGGAAAAATGAACAATGATTGTTAATAGATACATATTTTCTTTGTGAAGTGATGAAACTGTTCTAAAATTTTGATTCACAACCTGGAGTATACTAAAAACCACTGAATTTTACACTTCAAGTGGGTTCTTTTTATGGTATATGAATTACAGTTTAGTAAACGTTTTTAAAGATGGACCAAACAGTCTAAAGGAGGCTTATAAAATAGTCTAGAACAGTTTTGTAGCTTTAGACATCTCTTGGCAACTAAAAAGATAATAGCTTGTTTTTCTTTTTCTCCATTTCCTAATGCCATGGCATTTCCACCAGAACAAAAGTCAAAGAATGAATGAAAATAATTCACTTAATAACACTTAGCCACAGAGCAGACAGCTGTCCTAAATTTTTTTGAGTTGAGAGGGCTGTCTGTCCTAAAAAGAAGTTTGTCAGCTTTGATGTTCCTTTATTAAATTTTGATATTCCTTAATTACATCCCTAATTAATATTCCTTAATTAAACTCAGTTAACATTTAGTTTATATTTGTTTATAGCTTTTTCATTTCACCAAGTACTTTGGGTATAGAATGTGATTTTCCTCTAATGAGTTAGATTAGATTTTCCTCTAATGAGTTAAAGGATAAGTAGTTTCGTTCCTCTAGAGAATGCATCTTAAAAATATATGTTACTGTTAAATTAAATCAGATTAAAATACATGTTGAGAAATTTTAGATATTTGTTTAGTTTGCTGAGTACTGAAACAACACCATGTATTGAGAAAATTGCAAGTGAAACAAAATTTGCAATCTGCTACTTAGGAGTTTACAGTCTGTTTGGGGTTGATGTCATTAATGATTTTTAATTTCTTTTTTTTATTAGGTCACTACTGTTTTTAATGAAGCCACATCAACTTTCGATTTAAATCCTCAAGTGTTACATCAGTTAGATGGTAAACGACAGCAGGTTCAAATGACAGTAACAGAGACAAACCAAGAGTGGCAAGTGTTGCAGTTGAGAGTGCATACTTTTGCTGCATGTGCGGTTGTGAGCTTGCAGCAGCTTCCAGAGAAATTAAATCCTATCATAAAACCACTAATGGAGACAATTAAAAAAGAAGAGAATACACTAGTACAAAACTATGCAGCTCAGTGCATAGCTAAACTTCTTCAGCAGTGCACAACAAGGACACCCTCTCCTAATTCAAAAATTATTAAAAACCTTTGTAGCTCACTTTGTGTGGATCCCTACCTGACTCCATGTGTAACATGTCCAGTACCAACACAGAGTGGCCAGGAAAATTTGAAAGGTATAAATCTAAAACTTTACTTAGGGTAGAAAAGGAATTAACCATTTGAATTTTTAAAATTTACTTACAGATATAATTTAAGTACAAATCTAGTTTATGATAGAGCCATTTCCCATTGTCAGAGATAAAAGATTGGTTATAACAGTTCCTTGTTAAATTAATTTGTATATATTGCTAATTAGTCACAACTCTCTAAATGCCAGTAATCATTCATAGGAGACCTGATGTCTGAAATAAGATGCTGAAACTCATGGGACAAATATTCACCCTTCCTTCACGTTCAAACCATCACTATATGGTTGTAGTAACAGCTAGAAAACTTAATTGTATCAGATGCTAGTTAATGAAAGTTTTTCCTATAATATTTGGTTTTCTTTAGTGCTTGTTTTAAAAAATCAGTGAACTCTAGTAAATACATAACCAATTTTTATATTTTCATTTGGAGAATTTATATGGAAAACATCTTTCAGTGGGCTGGTCTTAAAGACTAACATTTCCTCACATTAGTCCTATTACTTATTTTTTTGTTAATAAGATTTTAGAAAAGCACTCAAAAGTGGAATAGATTTATAACTTTGGCACAGTATAGATCTTGGGAAAAAATGTGACTGAATTGGAAGAAAGTAGGCATTTTGAGAATTTACCCTAAAATATTAGGCTCATGCCTCAACTTCCCATTTATTGAGTGTGAGGCAGCAGTATGTGGTGGTGATCAATGTTTTTGTGAATTTAGTGTAACTGTGGTCTTTTTTGTGTGAATGCAGTACCAGAATCAATTGTAGGTATGCTCTGCCACTGAGCTGTACCCCGAGCTTTTTCTTTTTATTTTAAGATCAGGATTTGTCTTGTGTCAGGCTCCCTTAGAACTGGGATGACATTTGCATGATGCTGCAGTTAACTCCAAGGGTTTCTTTAAAGAGAAAGCTTGTTTAAAATATTTTAAGGTTTCCTTTGCTTAGGCCAAACATTTCTGTGTTTGGTATTTCTCACCGTACGTGGAGTACTATAGCTTTGAGTGCATTTAGGTATAAAACATGCAAATAGACTTGCTGCCATTTCAGTGTCTAAAAAAATATGTCATCAGGCTGTAGAAACAGATCCTGCTGGGTGTGGTAGCACATGTCCCAGCACTTGGGAAGCTGAAGCAGGAAGATTACAGAGAGTTTGAGGCCAGTCTGTGAGCTCCAGGCCAGCCTAACTTCTGTTCCAGAAAATTCTGACATACAAACTCTATCCCAAAACTAAAAACAAAAACACCCTAATAACAGTCTAATGTTTGTTATGTTTCTTTGGCAGGAAACATTTGTCACGTTATATTATGATTAAAATGTTAACTTTTTTTCTTACTAGGATCCAACTCAGAAAAAGATGGAATGCATCATACTGTCACCAAGCATAGAGGTATAATTACACTCTATAGGCATCAGAAAGCTGCTTTTGCTATTACAAGTAGGCGAGGTCCTACTCCCAAAGCAGTAAAAGCTCAAATAGCAGATCTTCCTGCAGGAAGTAGTGGGACTATCCTTGTTGAACTCGATGAGGTAAATAGTTTTTTGTTTAAATGGTTTGATTTTTTTTTTTTTATACAAATATCTAGCTTTCAGATTGAAAAATAAGTTCATGGGCCAGGGGTTTAGCTCAGCGGCGTAAATGCGAAGTCGTGAGTTCAATCCCCGACACCAAAAAAAAAAAAAAAGAAAAATAAGTTTATGTGTGTGCTTCCAGAACTGTATTTTTGTACTTACAAGGTAAAGAGTGGATATTAGTAGCCTTTTGGAGTATTCTAGCAACGTGATCCAAAAAAATAGTAAGCTTCTTTAAATTTCTCATGCCTCTAGTAATTTTTACCAGCTTAGCTTTATCTTCCCAGACAGGAAACCTTTTTAATGATGAGCACATAAACTATTTGTAAATATAAACTAATTTATTCCCATAGCATTGACCATGAAGAAGATAGTAAATTATCATGAAAACCAACTCTTTCTCAATCTTACCAGTCAAGAATTCCCATTGGTATTTAGAGAATAATTCCACAAATGTCCAATTATTGCCATTCGTCGTGTGTGTGTGTGTGTGTGTGTGTGTGTGTGTGTGTGTGTGTGTTTTGGGGATCGAACTCATTACCTTGCACTTGCCAGGCAAGCGCTTATGCTTGCTGAGCTAAATCCCCAGCCCCTGCCATTCATCTTTTAATCAATCTAGAGTTTATTGCATGTGTGGTTTGAGTGTTGAGATCTAAGTTTAACTTTTCCATACGAGTAGCTGATTACTGCCCTATTGAATCCTTTTTTCCCCTGATTTATAATGATAACACATCTGTTACATGTCATGCTTTGTATTTGTGAGGATTTATTTGTGCTTTTTATTTTGCCCCACTGGTCTTTGTAGTTTACTTTACAAATTTCTTTAAAAACATAATAACCAATGATAGAAGAGTTTAATTTTGAAAATCTTAAAAGTCACATTATTAATGGAAAAAAATTTCTGCTTATTTTGACTCCAAAATACAGGAATTTATTGGAGTTCAGTATTAAAATGTCAATACTAAGACAATTTTCTGTAAAATGTAGACCTATTTAAAAAAATTTTTAAAAATCAACATTTAGGTCATTTTCCTATAATTATTATAAAACATTCTTTTTGAGTCTGTCAAATTTTGCTTAACATAACCCCCATTTCCATCTATTTTTATGACTGAAAAATATTGCATTGTGTATATATACCACATTTTTAAAATCTGCTGCTAGGTACCTAGGCTGGTTTATTATCTTAGCTATTATGATTTGTACTCCAATAAATATGGATACACAGGTATCCCAAAGGATGCTGACTTGTAATTCCTTTGGGTATATACCAAGGAGTAATATACCTGGATTCTTATGGTAGTTGTGTTTTTAATTTTTTGAGAAATATTTTTAGTTTAATTCTTGCTGTTATTTCCTGAACTATTAGAATTCTGTTCAAGAGTTCTTTGCCTGTGTCTGTATGTTTCAAATGTTTTTCATGCTTTCTTCTGGCAGTAGCAGGTCTTATAACCTTGGTCTTGGATACATTTTTAATTTGTGTTCAAGGTGAGAGTTAGTTTTAATCTTCTACATATGGATATCCAGTTTTCCTGCAGTCGTTTGGCAGGCTGTTTTTTCTCCAAAGTGTTTTTGGTTCCTTTGACAAGAATCAAATGGTTGTAGTTGCATGGCTTTGTTTCTGTGTCCTCTGTTACTCCATTGGCCTACATGTCTATTTTTATGCCCAAATCATGCTGTTTCTGTGACTATCGCCATATAGTTAAATTGGGTGTCATGATGCCTCCAACCTTGTTCTTTTTGCTTAGAATTGTTTGTCTGTTCTGTGTCTTTTGTGTTGCCATATATCTTTAGAATTTTTGTTTTATTTATTTGTTTGTTGGTCTGGTTTGTTGAGACAGGTTCTCCCTATGTAGTTCAGTCTGGCCCTAAAACTCACTGTGTAGCTTGGCCATGAAGTCGGAGTAATCTTCTTCCCTCAGCCTCCCTAGTCCTGGGATTATAGGCATGCACCACTGGCTCCTGGCTGTATGTGAATTTTAGGGTTGCTTTTCTAATTCTGTGAAGAATGTCCTTAGAACTGATGGTGATTGTACTGAATCTGTAGATCACTTTTAACATTTCAACAATATCCAGCCAATCCACCTTCTAGTATCTTCAATTTCTTTCCTCAGAGTTCAGTAATTTTCATTGTAGAGGTCTTTCACCTCCTTGGTAAGGTTGATTCGTAGACATTTTATTGTTTTTTTTAAAGATGCTGTGAGTGGGATTGTTTTCCTAATTTCTTTCTCAGCTAGTTATTGGTATATAGAAAGATTATTGATATTTTTAAATATTGTTTATATTCTATACTTTTTGATGTTTATATCCCTATGGCTTGTAAAGCTTTTGTTCCACTTCAATTTAAAGAGTGTATATATGTGTACACATGTGTTTCTGCTTGGCAAGATAGTTTTGTGGACTAATTATTGCCAAATAAGAAATTGTCAGTCTTAGGGGTAGCTTAAATATGCTTTTATTATGTCTCTTAAGTGAATACATCTAGGACATATCATTTCATTTCTTGACAGTTTTTTTAGAGCAAGAAAAGGGAGAAAGACATACCATCTAGGACTGTCTCTTGTAACCATATTTGTCCTTTGATTCCTGCTCTCTACCCTAGAATATTTTATTTTGGACACAAAAATCTATTTAGGAATTTTAGGCTCTATGTTTAATTATTGGAAAATATTATAGTTGTCATAAATATGTCTAATAGTTGCTTCATTATTTAATGGAAATGATGAATTCTCTTGATAAAATTTAAAATGCATTATATTTTATTTCTGAAATTTTGTGTTCAACTAACATTTAATTTCAGGCCCAGAAGCCTTATTTGGTACAACGGAGAGGAGCTGAGTTTGCTTTGACCACTATAGTGAAGCATTTTGGAGGCGAAATGGCAGTAAAGCTGCCACATCTCTGGGATGCTATGGTTGGCCCACTGAGGAATATAATTGACTTAAATAATTTTGGTATGAACATGTTTTTCTAAGTTTGCTTTTTAACAGAGTTCAATGTGTATCAATTAAATATATCCTTATAAAGTAAAAAAAGCTTATTCATAGTTATCCCAAACCAGCTGGTAAGTTTTAAGATGGAAGATTTGTAAAAACATTTATTTTTTATTTACCTTCATAATGTTCTGTATACTTTTTGCTTTTTCTATACTTAGAAAATATATTTGAAATGGAATACTATTTTGATTTTGCTTCATTAAGTGTAGTACCCCAGCATTTAAATTAAAATCATGGCATTTAAACACAGCAATATTGACTCCTGTACTAGCTGAAAAGGTGCTAAGCTTTTGGAGGGCTACAAATTTTTTAAAACTATTTGCCAAGTGATACAGACTTAATGTATTTGAATAGATGGAAAGTTCCTCCTGGAAAAGGGAGATGGCCCTGCTCAAGAATTGGTGAATTCTCTGCAAGTTTTTGAAGTAGCAGCAGCTTCAATGGATTCTGAACTTCATCCCTTGGTAACTAATGTAGAATTTCTTCAAATAAACAAATGGTCTTATTAAAAAAATCTTGAGACTTGAAAAGCATAACTAGATGTCATCCCATTAAATGCATTTTCCTTTTATATGATATAACTGTATTTCTCCTTTAATGACAGTACAACTCTTCTGGACGTTGTGAGCTAGATGAATGAATGATAGAAGCATTCAGTCTGGAAGCTTAGAATGTGGGGCAGTATGGAAAGAACTGATGGCACAGGAGCTAGGTATAAACAGAAGGGAAATCTATAGCCTTGTTCAGACAGTTGTAGCAGTGTAGCTCCAAAAGAGGAAGAACACAGGTAATAAGATTGTTTCCAGCATAAGTATAAACATAGAAGGAAATTACCTGCCTCAGATGAAAGTGATCAGCAGTAAAGTCAGGACAATGGTTTGTGATTTTTTTTTTAAGTATTTATACTTCTGATAAAAGAATTAGTACAGAGCAAGGAGAAAAATAGACAGTTACTTGTTTGTTCATAACAGAGTGTTCCTCTTCCCATATGTCTACATTAGAAAGCTCTCTGCATTTTGTATCATTGTAAAGGGTACTTGCTTTAATTCTTTTATTGCATACTATCAAACAGATTCAGAAAAGTGAATCTAGAGAATAGAGAATGAGGCTTTGCTATGTTTTGTAATAAGGAATGTTCTTTTACTCAAAATGTTGGGGATACTGGGTGTGGTAGTACACTCCTGTAATCCCAGCACTGGGAGAGTTCAAGACCAGCCTGAACTGCATAGTGAAATTCTGTCTCAAAAAGATCCACCACCACCCTCCGGGGCAGGGGGAGGTATTTAGCTCAGCAGCATAAGTGCCTTCCTCGCAAGCATTTGCTCTGGTCCTGAGTTCAATCCCTGGTACCAAAAACAAACAAACACCACACACACAAAAAAAAAAATTTGATAGGGTGGGCACAGTGACAAATGCCAGTGGTCCCAGCTTCTTGGGACACTTAAGGCAGAATGATTGTGGAACCTAGGAGTTCAACATTTTTGTTTTGCTTTTTGTCTGATCATTGTTTTTTGACTTACAGTTAGTAAAAACAAAAACAAAAAAAGAGACAATCCATCTGTGTCCCCTTAACTGCCATGATTTAGCAAATTACTTTCAGCTGAATTGTAAGGCAATTCATCATTAATACAGTTCATCATTAATACAGCAGATACATAATAATGGGATTCTTTTATGCTGTCATAATCATTACACTTATGGTAAGCCAGAAAGTAGAAAATATCCATCAAAATGCTAAACTGGGAGCAACAAACCTAGTGAATGTACCTAAACCTAAACCAGTGCTTCCAAATCTAAAGGAAGCTGGTGATCTTTGGTGCTGTTTTCCCAGTCTCACAGGGAGAATCTTGAAAAAGTGGCCTCTAATGTCTCTTCTGTTGATTTTAGAAAGAACTGAGTATTCCTGCAGGCCTAAAAGGATACTGAGCAGGAGAGAAGTTCTATAACTTTCCTTACTTTTCTTTTTGAAAGAATTATAATACATTAATGTGACTTTAGATTTTCTCTTAAGGATGTTTTAAATTATTTGGAGATATTTTTGGATTTAGAGTTACATGGCATAGGGCCATCTCTGAGTAGGAATTGTTAGTTACATCTTAAACAGTAGATTCCTTAATGTATATTCTGATTGCCTTTAACGTTTTTACTTTTAGTTGGTACAGCATTTGCCTCATCTGTATATGTGTCTTCAGTATCCCAGCACTGCTGTGAGGCACATGGCTGCTCGTTGTGTAGGTGTCATGAGCAAAATAGCTACCATGGAAACAATGAATATTTTTTTGGAGAAGGTACTTCCATGGCTTGGAGCAATTGATGACAACATCAAACAAGAGGGAGCAATTGAAGCACTTGCCTGTATCCTTTTTTATTCTGATAAACTAGAAATTTTATTCATTTTACTTAAAGGATGGCTAAACTATAACTGAGTTATTAAAATAACTTGCTTTATTTTGAAGTATTTCACATTTCTTTACAAATGCATTACAAATATATTTTGTTTAAACTTTTTCATATGGAAAGTTTAAAGAATTATTAATTTTAAGACAAGTTTATAATAAGCAAAATAGTTTTATGTGCCTTGAATCTAGTAACTGATCTATGTATTTGGCTTATAATTAATATTTTATTAGTATTATTCAAGTATTAGATAGTGCCTACCTATTATATACATAGGATGTTTCCAAACTTTATTTATTTCTTGGGTGTAAAACACCCAAAATATAGTGTACTATACAACTTAAAAAAATATAGTCAGGTCTGTAGCTATTGTTTACATTGAAGTACCTGGAAGACACTTCTCAAAGCAAAAAAGATGAAGATCAGTTCAGTGGAAACCTTGTTTCAAAAATGCTTAAGATTATAGGAGGACTATACTTACTAGACCCACTGTATCTAATTGGTGATTGTCAAGATCCTGGTGGGATTAATGTTTGGTGAGTTACGCTCCCTTAATTAATTTTAGTATTGGCATTCCAGAAACTTTAAAGAATTTGTTTAAAAAATCTTATTAATAAAACTTCCTCCAGCCCTTTTAAAATAATAGACATAAGGCTGAATATGACGGGCACAGACCTGTAAACCTAGTACTCAGGAGGCTGAAGCAGGAAGACCATGAGTTAAAGGCCAGCCTGAACTGTATAAGGAGACCCTGCATTAAAAAAAAAAAAAAAAAAAGATAATATGCATAGTTTGTATTTATAATCATCAGAAAATTACATGTTTTCAAAAGAGCAACAATATGTAAATGTTGTTACAATTGCATCAGTTCTTGAGTCATTCTCTTCACTCAGTACAGATGAGAAATATGAGGTACCTCTTTAGAAGTTACAGTCTTGGTGTGTTAATTTGTGAAAACATTCATCTCAAAACCATCTAGAAATTTCCTTAATCACGTATTCAGGTGTAATGGAACAACTGGATGTTGGTATTGTTCCATATATTGTCCTTTTAGTTGTTCCTGTGTTAGGAAGAATGAGTGACCAGACAGACAGTGTGAGATTCATGGCTACACAATGCTTTGCAACACTAATTAGACTCATGCCACTTGAGGTAAGTTGAAGATACTTGGTTTGTTTATTTAAAGAACATGTCAGCTTTTGAAAAAGCATTATTTTTAAAATGTTAATGTTATATGTATTAAAATTTTAAATCATAGGTACTTTTTAAAAGTTTTAATTTAAAACAAAACAGTGAATATTCATTGATTCTGTTCTAGAAATATAAATGTTCTTAAGTTTTTGTGCCAAAGTGTAAATGAAAGGTAAGTTTGAGATAGTAATTAAAACCATAAAAACCAAGTGAAGTTTCTGTGGGAATGTGTAGCAAGATTAGAATGCTCGTGTTGAAACATGTTGGAGCACATTCATGTGGGAGAAATAGAAGTAAGAGACAAGCTTGCATCCTGCCACTAAGCTGCTTGTAATATTTTCATGGGATTGATGTCATTCAGGAAATAGATGTGTATGTTGTCCATGCTACAGGATGTATGAGTACTTTTTACTGTGGAATGGCATTTCCATTGTATAGCTATATACTATATTTTGTTTATCTGTTCATCAGTTGACAGATATTTGGATTGTTACCAGTTTTGGGATTTTATGAATAATTCTACTGTGAGTATGGCACACTTACAAGTCTTTTCGAGACAGGCTGTCACTTTGTAGCTCAGGCTGGCCTTGAACTCACTGTTCATTCCAGGCTGGCCTCAGATTTACAGTGATCTTCCTGACTCAGCCTCTGGAGTTCTGAGATTACAGGTGTGCACCACCATTCCTAGCATTTTCTGTCTAAGTGTTTGTGTGGGTGTTTATTTCTTTTAAGTAAATATCTGAATAAAATCGCTAAGTCACATAGTAAGTGTTACTTTTTATGTAAACTTCTAAACTGTAAAATGTACCATTTTACATTCCAGCTACCAGGTATGAGTCTAGATTGGATAGCTTTTTTTAATTTAATTTAATTTAATTTTATTTTATTTTATTTTATTTTATTTATTTATTGGTACCAGGGATCAAACTCACGACCTCACGCCTGCAAGGCAGGCGCTTAAGCCACTGAGCTAAATCCCCCGCCTCTGGATAGCTTATTTTTAAAAAGTGACTATATCAGATCAAATTGAAAATACACATCCTTGTGACCAAGCAAATCTATTCTATGTGTATAACCCAGAAAAAGTCAACACGTGTCAAGATATTTTCAAGAATATTTATTACAGCATTATTTAAAATAGTCTAAAATTAGAAATCTTTCAAATATTCACAAACACCAGAGTAGATATTTAAATTTTAAACTATCATATTTCAACAAAAACAATGTGCACGCATATACAATAATACTGATTATCTGGTTCTGTTTTCATTAAGTTGAACAGGCAGAATAACTGGATGCATATTTAGATGGTAAAAGTATAAAGAAAAGAGACGAATTACTGTAAGAGTCATTTAAGTGATTTCCTCTGGGAGAAAAGGGAGAGAGGTTTATGATTGTTAAGGAACTTTATCAAACTATTCAATTGTTACATATTTCCCTGCATACATATTTTATTTCACACTAAAAAATATTAAAGTAACCATTATGATCAATGAAAGAAAGAAAGAAAAGAAGAGACGAGATGAGACAGACAGACTAGTCCACTATATCAAAGACTTTGGTGTCATTTCTGGAATTTCCAAATATATGCTATATTAAGTGTAGTCAGCATGCTGTAGATCTGTGAGCCATATTCATCCTAAATGAAACTTTGTACCCTTTAACCAACATCTCCCTATTTTTTCCCTACACTTGCCTCCCAGCAAGCCCCTGACAACTACCATTCTATTCTGTTTCTATTCATTTGACTTTTTTAGATTTCACATGTAAATGAGGTCATGCAGTACTTGTTTTTCTGTCCTTGGCTTGTTGTACTGTTTCTTCCAGGTTTATCCATGTTGCAACAAATAAAAGAATTTCATTGTTTTTTAAGACAATATAATTCCATTCTACAGTTTCTTTATCCATTCAGTCACTGATAGACACTTAGGTTGATTCCAGATCTCAACCATTAGGAATACTGCTGCAGATTTTTCTTCAACATACTGATTTCATTTCTTTTGACTATGTATCCAGAAGTAGGGTTGCTGGACATATGGTAATTCTGTTTTTAATTTTTTGAGGAGCCTTTTTTGTATTTTCCATATTGTATTCATTTTCATTCCTACATACAGTGAGTAAGGGGTCCCTTTTCTCTATATTCTCTCCTGAATTTTTGTCTTTTCTATAATGGTTATCAGAAACAAAAACAAGAACAAAAGCAACAAAAAGCCCAGTCATCCAAGTAGGTGTGAGGTTATATTTCAAAGTACTTTTACATTGTATTTTCCTAATGATTAATGATGTCAAGCATCTTTGCATATATGGTTTATTTACTTTTCTTGTCACTGAAATACAACATCCATGCCCACAAATTAAAAGAGGGGAAGTTCATTTTGGGTCACAGTTTGTAGAGGCTTCAGTCCAAAGTCAGCCGGCTCTAAGGTGGAGTGGCACAGCAGAGGGGAAGAAACTCATGACATGGCGGCAGGAAGAGATAGAGATTAAGGGAGGAAGGAAGTAGATAGACCTTTCCAGGCCAGGCCTCCAATGACACCTCCTTTAACCAGGGTTCACCTCCAAACATTACATTAAGCTACAAACTCAGTGATTAGTGTCATGGCCCAAGATCCAGTCCCCTCTCTGGAGCCCCACCTATGTGCACATCAGGCTGGGGGTGGCATTGCTCCAGACATAAACCATAACACTTGGCCATTTATGTATCTTCTTTTGAGAACTATTTATTCAGGTCCTCTGTCCATTTAAAAATTTGTTTTCTTGCTGTTCAGTTTTTTGTGTTTCTTTTATATTTTGAGTATTAACCACACACACACACACACACACACACACACATTACAATTTTTCCCATTCTATAGGTTATCCCTTCATTCTGTTAGTTGCTTCCTTTGGTATGCATAATCTTTTTGGTTTGATGCAGTGTCATTCATCTGTGCTTGCTTGTTTCCTGTGATTTGGGGGTTATATAAAAAAATTATACAGACCAAAGTCTGTTTCCTTTTGTTTTATTCTAGTAGTTTTAGTTTCGGATCTTATGTTTAAGAATGCTGTAGTTTGGACATTGTTTCTACCCCAAAGAATCTCCCACTTATGGTAGCTACAAAAAAAAAAAAAAAAAAAAGAATCGCCTACTGTGGTGACATTATGCACATTTGTAATCTCAGCACTTTGGGAGGCTGAGGCAGGGAGATCCCAATTTTAAGCCCCTCCTGGGCAATTTAGTGACAGCTTGTCTCAAAGTTGAATGAAAGAATAGGTAAATAAATTATAAATAAATAAATGGCAGGCTAATTCAGCGTTAATACCCAGTACATACTACCAAAAATTTTTTCATTTATAAATTTTAAAAAAGTGTAGTGGGATGTCCTTATTATTGGGCTCACCACCTTAGAATGGATTAAGGACCCATTTTTATGGGTCCTTGAGTTCTTAATAAATAGTCTTTAAGAAGAATGAGCCTGAGTTGAGCATGGTAGCTTATGCTTGTAATCACAGCACTTGGGAGGCTAAGGCAGGAGACTTGCTGTGAGTTCAAGACCAGCCTGAACTACATAGATTCTGTCTCACAAAAAACAAACAAAAAACCAAGAATGAACCCAATTTGTGAATGTTATGTGGCTTCCTTTTTTGAGATGTGATTACTCTCACTTCCATCATTGTGGCGCTGTCATGAGGCCTTTACGAAAGCCAAGCCGATAACTAGCACTATTTCCATTTACTTCCAAAACTGTGAACTAATTATAAATTATAAATCTCTTTTTAAAAAGTCACTCAGCCTGAAGTAACCAGAAATAACTAAATAAATCTTTAATCCATTTTGATGTAATTTTTAAAAATTTGTTGTAAGGTAGGGGTCCAGTTTCATTCTTCTCTTGTGGATAGCCCTTTTTCCTAGCACCATTTATTGAAGAGACTGCTTTCCCTGCTGTATTCTTTGAGTTCACTTATAACAGAGTAAATCTACTGTATGTTGTCATTTAACTTTTTTAATGAGAAATATCTTGTAAAACAGGAGCACAGATAACTTTGCTTCATATTTTTGTAAATCTCTTATGGCTGGCCTAATGGTATATAATTAGTTTCTCCTATTTGGACATATAGTCTGTTGCAGTGTTGGTTAGGTTGCAGTATGATACGAAGAAAGTAGTTTCACAAGTACAGGTAATATTTTTTAATAACTCTGTAATAGTTTTTTTTTTTTTTTTAGTAACTGTGGATTTTTTTTGAACAATAGCATACCCCAACTCAAAAAAAAGAATGCTTGTTAAATGTTCTGTGCAGCCAGGCATGGTGGCACACTGTAATCCCAGCACTTAGGAGACTGAGGCAGGAGGATTGCCACAAGTTCAAGTTCAACCTGGACTACATAGCAAGATCTTTTTTCAAAAAAGAAAAAAATCTGTGCAATATAGAAGCTAAAATCTTATCAAAGACATTTCATACCTTCTTCCATTAAAATTAATTATCTTATCTACATTTTTTTTGTTTTGTTTTGTTTTGTCTTTTTGAGACAAGTTTTCACTATGCAGTTCAGGTTGGCCTAAAACTCACTTTGTAGCCCAGGCTGGCCTCAAATTTGCAGTAGTACTCCTACCTCAGCCCCCCAAGTGTTGGGATTATAGGCATGTGCCACCACACCCAGCTGGATTTTAAATATTGAGAAGCTTCTCTGGGGAAGTTGAATTTTATCAGTGGTATTGGGTTACTAGGTCAGTTAATTTTTTTTGAATGACAGGTTAATTTTTTAAAAATGTTAACTAAATACCTAAATCAGAATACTCTTAGTTACTCGTCCTTTTGAGCAAATTAGTCCATAAAAAATGGCTTAAGTTAATGAACATTCTGTCTCCACAGGCAAAATTTGTTTAAATATTCTGTTGTATGATGATCCAAGTTTAGCAGTCACAAATACTAATTTTAAAGACTAAAGAAACATCAGCTAATAATGAAACAAGGTTGGATACAGTCAGGATGGATCTATGCAAGTGTATAGTTTGTCAAGGAAATTCTTAAGAGTATTGAATACTTTGGATTATTTTTTTTAAACATATCTAGCTTAGCATACAATTTAAGCCACCTCACAAGTGCTTTTCCTCAATGTATTGTATTTGACAGGTAGCATAAGTTCTTAATGTATATTTTACATTTTGACCCACAGTGTTAAAAAGATGGGTTGAGATTTCATGACAATAATTTGTACTGCTTTATCAAGGATATTCCTAAATGTTTTTTTAATGCTAGTTGATGACTGTGAGGAATATAATGATTAGTCATTATATTTTGTAGTACACATTTTGATGCCATTCCCTTGACTCTGAGATACAAGCAGTTTTGCCCACAAAACTTTCAATAAAATGAAAAAATAATGCTTTTCTTATTGTGAAATAGTATTAGAAGCCATGGGTTTGATTCTCAGTGTTACAAAAATAAAGACTAAGTAACTATTAAAATTATTATGAAATTGTAGAAAAGGTCTTCAGGACCCCAGGAGTCTTGCAGACCACACTTTAAGGTCTAAACCCAAGGACACCAGAATACTAAAATTGAGATGCCCTGCAACAGTACTTCATTTAAAATAAAGTGTCATTAGCTACTTTATCTAATGATGGTGTAAGAAAATTAAGTTGCGGTCATGTGGTGGTTTTTTGTTGTTGTTGTTGTTGTTGTTTGTTTTTGTTTTTTTGAGAGAAGGTCTCACTCTGTAGCCCAGGCTGGCCTTGAGCTTGCAGTGATCCTACTGCCTCAGCCTCCTTACTGCTGGACTCACAGGCATGCTCCACCATACCCGGCTTGGTTGTGTATTTCTAAAAATATGTGAGATGTGTTAGCCCCATTCAGGCATTCTTAATGTTCATCAAATTGTTCAGACTCATTTAAATCTTTTAAAATATACTATCTATCTTTAATTGCTTTTTTTGTATATTTATGTTTTTAAATATTGAAATTATTTTGATATACCTGAGGGTGAAAAAATTGTGAGTAAATACTTTTAATACATTTAAAAAAATCATTTTAGGCAGGCATTCCAGACCCTCCAAACATGTCAGAAGAATTAATCCAATTGAAAGCTAAAGAGCGACACTTTTTGGAGCAATTGTTAGATGGAAAAAAGCTAGAAAATTATAAAATCCCAGTACCAATCAATGCTGAACTAAGAAAATATCAGCAGGTAAGTTTTGTACTTATTTTATAAATTCAAAGTCACTTTTCTTTTGAATGGACCTTGAAGAGTTTTTAAAATTTAATTGTCTTCTACTTTGTGTCTTTTGCTTATGTAAAGATTTTGGTATGTACAAACATGTTCACAAGAAACAAATTTTTTATTACCCATTCACATTTATATATTTTTTCTTTTCCTAACCTTACAGGATGGTGTGAACTGGTTAGCATTTCTCAATAAGTATAAGCTTCATGGAATTCTGTGTGATGATATGGGTTTAGGAAAAACTTTACAATCCATCTGCATTCTAGCAGGAGATCACTGTCACAGGTAATAAAATGTCAACCAAATACATTTTTATTAAATAAGGTTTCCAGATTCTGAAAACCATGAACAAGCTTGATAATTTATGTTTTGCTTTTGTAAAGGGCCCAGGAATATGCAAGATCGAAACTGGCAGAATGTATGCCACTTCCTTCCTTGGTGGTTTGTCCACCAACTTTAACAGGTCATTGGGTGGATGAAGTAGGTAAATTCTGCTCCAGAGAATATCTTAATCCATTGCACTATACTGGACCTCCCACTGAAAGAATAAGGTAGGGCTCTATACCAGTAACAAATGTTTAAACTTTTAAGTGATTTGGAAAATTAAAGTTTATTAAAAATTAATTTGAGCTAGTTTTTTTGGTGTTAAGATGTAGAAACTTACTTAGCTAATTTAAGAAAATTAAGTGTTTGGGAAGGAATCATCAATGAAATTTACCGAAATTCAGGCACTTGGGTGCCAGAGATGTGGGGCAGTAGTACAGTCCTTGACTAGCATACAGTAGGCCAGTGATGATGATGAACCTTTAAGAGCTTTCAATGATACAAATAACCTGCTTCAGTGTGCATCCTATAGGTTGCCCACCATTGCACAAGGTCTTGGGGCTATCTGAAGTACAACAGGGGCAAAATATTCAGGAAGTCAGTGGGCTTCCTAAGTATTAGAGCTTAGAAACTATAAAGAACTAAGCTCATTCTACCCCTTTGGGAAGCCTCATGACCACAGATAGCATCTCCTTGCTCTTGCTGTTACATTGTCATTCTTTACCCTTCTCTTCAGATTTTTCTTTTGCCTTATTCCTTCACTCTCCTAGTGATGCTTTTTTGTTCACTGTGGCTACTCTAGCTACTATCTATGGCCATGGCAACACTGGAGTTCTTGTAGCTTTATCCCTTTGCTATTTAAGTAGAACATCTCTTATGTTCCTAACATGAAAGCTCATTGATTTCAGTTCCATCTTTTAAAACTTGGCTAGTCATAGGTTACTACCCTTCTGTATTATTAGCTAATATTATTGGCTAATCTTATTAATAAAGGACTATTGACATTTTTAGTTTTGTACTCAAATGAGTACTTAATGGTGAGGCACTATTTTAAACATGTTATGCATAAGTAAAATTGTGCAGTCTCACAGTCATCAGGTCTTTAATCTAGTTTGAAGATAAGGAGATTAAGACACAGAGCTGGTGTCCAAAGATTTGAACACAAGGAACTCAAAAATTTGCACTCAAGCTGGGTGTGGTGACTCATTCCTGTAATCCCAACACTGGGGAGGTTGAGACAGGGGGATGGTTGCACGTTCAAGAGCAGCCTGGGCTACAAAGTAAGCCCAAGACCAGCTGTCCCTATGTATTCCAGGCTGGCCTCGAACTCAAAGCATTCCTTCTGTCTCAGCCTCCCGAGTGCTGGGATTACAAGCATGTTCCACCACTCCTGGCAAAAATTTGCACTCTTTTACTGTATTGTCTCATATTTAGAATTCATTCATTTGCAAGAGATCAGAATTCACCTCTAAATTAGGTAAACAAGGAAATTCACAACATTAATTTGAGGACCTCAGAAGTGGATTCTTACTTTAAGTACATCAGAGTACACTGATTTGTTGTTCTTCCCACAGATAATGTGTTATATTGATCTGTCTTGGACTTTAGTTGGGTAAGATGATCATGGACAGTCGAAGGCCTACAGTCTCCTAGGTTGCAAATATAGTAAAACTATCTTCCTTTTTCCATCAGGCATATATACATACTAGCAATGACTGACTTGCCTTATTTTGAGTTATGCCTCCCGCACCAGCCTTTGTAGTCAGATGAAATACTGTGAATAGGCTGGGCATAGTGGTGCGTGCCTATAACTCCAGCACTCAAGAGAATTACCTTGAATTCAAGGCTGGGTTACATAGCAAAAACTATCTCAGAAAACAAAACAAATTACAACAAAAAAACTGTGACTGGCTCTACTGGTTCTAATGCTTCATCTCTTCATTGATTATGGGGGCATGTGACGACTAATAACCTCCTTATCTGCCCTAGGACAAGGTGGATTGTAAAGGACTAGTACCCTCAGGAAGAGATGTTAGCAAATAGTTAAAATATCTGCTACCATATTTTGAGTCAGGTGTGTATTTCTTTTCTTATCAGAATGAGAACATAACAGAGCCACCTCTAAGAAAAATGTTCTTTCATGTAGCTTACTCATGTGTATAGGGTAAGAAAAGTTTAATAGGCAAATTAACATACATTATGCTGTTGCTGTAGTTTCACTATTAAAATTGAATTAAAAATTTGCAGAATTTTTGTTTTCTAATTTTATCTTTTTTAAATAAAGGTTGCAGCATCAAGTAAAAAGGCATAATCTGATAGTGGCTTCATATGACGTTGTGAGGAATGACATAGATTTTTTTAGGTAAGAACTAAACCTTTTGTTTGTTTGTTTGTTTGTTTAGAAAAACTCTTAGCAAATTTGAAGATACTAGGGCTGGGGATATAGCTTAGTGGCACAGCCCCTGCCTGGGAAGCATGGAGTCGTGAGTTTGAGTCCTGGTACCAAAAAACAAAGAAAGCCACTGAATTTGAATATACTTGCTGTGCATTTTGACACATACCTGTATTCCCTGGGATTTGGGAGATTGAGAGAGAAGGATTACCACAAGTTGAAGACCAGCCTGGGCTACATAGTGAGTTCCAAGCCAATCTAGATTACATAGTGAGACGTCTTAAGACCAAACAAAAATAAAACCCCAAATTTTAAAATAATATATTACAGTTTCCAAGATTATTCATATAGTTCCTGACATAATAAAAGATGCTAAACTTTTCTATTTATTCTCCCTTAGAAATATTAAATTTAACTACTGTATTCTTGATGAAGGCCATGTCATCAAAAATGGAAAAACAAAATTATCAAAAGCAGTAAAACAACTGACTGCTAATTATAGGATTATTCTTTCTGGAACACCAATCCAGGTAATTACTGTTTCTTACTCTAATTCCTATTTAATTGCCCCACCCAGCAAGTGGAGAATAGCCTTGGTACCTGGCAGTTAAAGAAAGGATTTATGTAGTGTTGGTAGTAATTTTGTAATAATTATGTTGCTTTTATAGCCATACCTTACATGAAGTAGGTTTAAAAGGTCATATTTAAAAACATAATTTTAGGCTATGTAAATAGAAACCTACTCTACACTGGCATTTTCCTTTTGTAGTATTATACTATAATCTGATTTAGCCTTGAAAAGCTAGAACCAATTTAGAGGTGAATACTGTAGTACAAGTGGGAATGCCTAAATCAGGAGGAATTGAAGGGAAGCAATTAGAGATGTTTATCTTAGAAAATGAAGGAGATGGGTAAGTGTATAGATGACTTCACATACTTTTGAAAGTCTGTTGCCTAAGAATTTGGTGGCAAAACAGTAAAGACCTCTTAGCTTTTTTTGCACTGTAAAAAGTGATGGTTTTTTATTCATGGTTTTCTTTATTAGGCAAACACCACATATTTTAGTAATCAAAAGAGAGAGACTTAATACAAACCTTTATAAATTTATCAGAAATTTTTAAAAATACATTTAAGAGTCAGGGATATAGCTCAGCGGTGGTGTAAGTGCCTTCCTGGTGAGCGCAAGGTCATGAGTTTGATCTCAGGCACCCCCTCCCCCCAAAAAAAGGGAAAAAAAAGTACATTTAAGAGGGAAAAATAGGGCCAGGGGTTTAGCTCAGTGGTGTAAGTACCTGCTTGACAAATGCTAGGTCGTGAATTCAATCCACAGTATAAAAAAAAGAAAGAAAGAAAAATTGAACCTTTAGACTTGAATCACCAAAATTTGCTTTGCTTCAACTTAGTCACTGAGAAGCATCACAGTACTTTTAAATAGTTTATTACATTTACATAATTCAAACGTCAGAAGTCTTTTGGTTTTGTCTGGTTAAAGGCCCTTCTTTTCCCACTAAACAGTTAAGTTCTGAAGTTGTCAGGTGAGTTCCTGAAATACAGATCCTCAATGGGATTAGAAGAGTATTTACATGGGCAGGCCACCCAGCTGGTGAGTCAGAGCCTGAGCAAGGTGGAGCATTTCAGAATTTGTGAGAACTCATTACAATCCAAGCCTCTTTAGTGTCTTTAATGGGAAAATGCCTCTCCGTCCCCACCTGACCCTGCAAAACACCAACAGAATTGGAAAGAGCCTATGCCTTTGCCTCATGACCCAAAAATACTGGCTGAACCACAATGAATATATTTATTATGTATTACAAACATATATTAATAAAAAAATCTTAAGACTTGGTAGACATAGTGTACCTCAGATTATGATCTTAATTCTTTCCATGACTTTAGAAGTATTACCATGGTATGTATATACTTGCTTATGGTTGCAACCAGAATCATGGAATGAATTTTGCAGTTAGAATCATGGGAAGAATTAAATATGTGAACCACATACCACTGTAATCAAATTCTTACAGGTTTCCTTGGTTGAAGTTTTGATGATGATCTTTGGCCAGATTTCCTTAAATCTTACTGTTAGCTTGAGATCAAGGATAAATGAAAAGAATCTTTCTGGTCTTCTATTTACTGTACTTTACAGATGTTGATAATAGTAGGATAAAGATACTGGACCTATAGGTAGACTAGAGGATTTCCCTCATAGAATATTTTTTCCAGGGTTACCGACACAAATTTTACACATTAAAACAGACTTATAATTTCTCATCTATTTCATCATAATGGACTTTCATTAATGTCTCATTTTTTAAATATACAGAAATAATCCCGGTTTAATAGATAACTTGTTTTCTTTGTCTTTATATTCAGAACAATGTTTTGGAGCTGTGGTCTTTATTTGATTTCCTCATGCCAGGATTTTTGGGTACTGAACGCCAGTTTGCTGCTCGATATAGTAAACCTATATTAGCAAGTAGGGATGCTCGAAGTTCCAGTCGAGAGCAAGAAGCAGGTATGAAGTAATCACTGTAAAACCCGTGTTAGTGAATATAATTTAATCCTAGCTTGCTGGGTGTGGTGTTGTACACCTATAATCCCAAGCACTGGAGAGGCTGAGGCAGGAACATCACCACAAGTTCAAGGCTAGCCTGAATTGCATTGCAAGGCCTTGTCTCAATGTAAAAGAGAACAAAGTGGGGGGCGGGAATAATTCTAGGTTTTTTTGAAACGATTTTTCCTTATTATTGCCAGGTGTCCTTGCAATGGATGCACTGCACCGTCAAGTCCTGCCATTTCTTTTGAGAAGGATGAAAGAAGATGTTCTGCAGGATCTTCCACCTAAAATTATTCAAGACTATTATTGTACTCTTAGTCCTCTCCAGGTTAGGAATCTGGTGGTGGTGGTTATTGGTGTTTTATTTATTAGTAGAATGTTTAAACTACAAAAGTATTAAATATAGAGGGTAATTGCTGTTAGGGTTATCACTCTAAATCTAGCTTTTACTTCCTTATCCTTTAAGAATATTTTATTTGAAGCAGATGTACATAGAACCTGTTTAGGAACATGGGTATAAGTTTAGATGTGTGCATTTCAAGACAAAATCCAGTATTATAGTTGCTTTCTTATGTATCTATAGTTAACTGAAAAGGTTGCAAGATTAGACTGAGGAGGAAATGCAGTAGTCCTCTATTCATTCCATGGAGAGCACATTCTAAGAGCCCCAGTAGATGCCTACAACAATGATGAGTACGAAATCCTATGATTCTAGGTTTTATTCTTACCATAGATATTAGCAATTTCAGCGTAAGATTATTTTCTTAAGTCGTGAGCTTTTACAAAGTATTCTTTGGCTTCTCTTTGCATATCCAAATTGCCAGCATTATTACTCTTTACACTTTGGGGTCATTATTAAATAAAATAAGGGTTTCTTGAATACAGCATATAATGCTATGATATTGATCCAGTACTAGAGACAGGAATAAAGGACGATTTGTTGAACCAAGCAGGGTGTGGTAGCGCATGTCTGTAATCACAATATTCAGGAGGCTGATGCAGGAGGATCATTGCAAGTTCGAGATCAGCCTGGTCTACAAAGCGAGCTCAAGGCAAGCCTGAACTGCATAGCAAGACTGTCTCAAAAAGACAAAAACAAAAAACAAACAAAACCCACCAAGTCAGTTGTTTTGGAAAAAACAAAATTGATAAGCTTTTCCTGATACTTTTATAAAAATGTAAATGAAAACTGTTCTTGTCTTTGATACAGCCTGTAAGTCAGAATTTTCTATTTGAATGTTGCCTTGATTACTTTTTTTCATTGCTGGGACAAAATACCTGACATCCAAAGTTAAAGAAGGAAAGGTTTATTTAGCTCAAAGTTCATGGAGGTTTCAGTCCATATTCAGCTGGCTCCAAAGCAAAATGGCACATTCTGGTGTTTGTGGTGGGAGAAGGCAGCAAAAGCTGAAAAGGACAAAAGGAAGGAGCAAGACTCTTTCCCTCCCTTATATGTAGACTGCCCACAGGTGCAGCACTCATACTGCCAATCCCACCACTAGAGAATGAACCAATCACAAACTCCAGATTCAGTCATCTTCAAAAGGTCCAGCTCCCATGTCCACATGAGACTAGGGGAACATCAAGACACAACCATAACAAATGTTTATGCTGAAGATTAGTATCAGTTTATTTTAGTATTAGGAGCTGACTTACTACAGTCAAGTGAATAAAAGATACAGTATTTACACATCCATAAACATAGCTTTTTTCCCATGCAATGTATAGCTAATCTGCCAACCAATGTTGATCTAGTCATCTTGGGATTAATGGCAAGGATACCAGTCTGGAGGCTTAGAGATCTGTGTTTCTTCTATACCTCATTTCTCTGGTCCCTCATTCCTTCATTTGCAAAATGTGGATTAATATTTCTTGAGTATTTTACAGATAGGAGTTGACTTTTTACAATAGATACAATAAAGGAAAGATGCCCTAAGAAAAACATCTTGGGAAATGTAATGGTGGTGCTAAAAGATAGGCATGAAACACAAGTAATTTTGAGGAAAAGTGTTTCAGAGAGATGAGCTATTTTAGCTTTGCTTAGTATCCACAGGTTTTTACACTCAGGTTTCTGTTTAGTCCTCTAGATGTTACTCCTTTCCCATTTTTTCAGCATGTACAGTGCAAGCATCCAGGCTCTAAGAATATGACTTCACGTAAGGAAGAATTTTCTCATTTACTCAGTAGGGTTTTTTCTTCTTATTAGTATTTGTTTTCCTGATGGGAAAATGGAGTCTAGAACTATTTGACTAGTAGTTTTAATACTTTAGCATCCAAACTTAATGTAAATGTAATTTTAAAGGAATTTAATTTTTTCCTAAAGGAATTGCCAATTTATGAGTAGAAATTTAATATTTTGGCCTTTGCTAGCCATGTTTTGAACAACTGAATAAATAGACTTTAACAATTTGCATTGGATGATTTTACAGGTTCAGCTCTATGAAGATTTTGCTAAGTCACGTGCCAAGTGTGATGTTGAAGAAACAGTTTCTTCAGTTGCACTTTCTGAAGAAACTGAAAAACCAAAGCTTAAAGCTACGGGCCATGTATTCCAGGTATAAATTACAGTATACATTTTAAATGTTAAAGAATATTCCTCACTGGGGCTGGGACAGTTTTTAATATTCAACCCTGAAATATGTGTTTATTTAATTTTTTCCCCATTATTGTTTGTATATGAAAATAGGTCAACCTAGTTAATAATAACTTGATATTAATTAGTAATTAGTATTTTAATATTAGACATACAAAACACAGTATATGTTTGTGTACTACATAAAAGGAAGAATTTGAGTCAAGACTTCTTGCTTTTCCATTCAAAAACTATTGGAGAATATACCACACACATTGAAGTAACTTTTCTAAGTTCTGGGGTTTAATTAAAACATCAGACAGTGTGAGAAGGGCATGTGGCCCACTGTTAGAGTTACTCTGTGGCATGTACAAAACCCTGGATTCTGTTCCCAGCACCTTAAAATAAAAAGCAGCCTCCAGGTATAACTCAGTGGTAGAGAATTTGCCATCATGCACAAAGCTGTGAGTTCAATATCTAGTGCTAAAAAAGGTGTATGTGGGGGTATAGACAATTTCCCTTGTAGAGGTAAAAAAAACAATAATTAAAATGTATATTATATAAGAGAAAATAAAGCAGACAATGGCATTAATAGAGTGTAAGAGTTGGGATAGGTCATAACTAGCTTTTAAATAGAGGGCTCAAGGACTACCTCACTGAGAAAGTGACATTTTAGCAGAAATTTGAAGGAAGATTGAGGCATGCAGATATGTAAAGGAAGTAGTTCTAAGCCAAGGATACCAAAAGTACAGTAGTCCTGAGACAGATCATGTCTTGTGCTGGAGGGACTTATAAATGAAAAAGAAATACTAAAGTATAAGCTCATGTTTTTTTCCCCTTCTTGAAACAGTTCACCTCGGGAAATTATAGCATTTTAAAACAGGAAAAGGAAAGGATCTATAGTATGTAAAGAACTCTGCCTTTATCACCTTGTTTTTGTTTTTTGGTTTTTTTTGGAGACAGGGTCTTGCTATGCAGTTGAGTTTGACCTTGAACTCACTATATAGCCAGGCTGACCTCAAACTCTTGGCAATCCTCCTTCCTCTGCCTCCTAAGTGCTGGGATTATAGGCATGCACCACTGTGCCAGCTCCAGTTTTTATCACAGTGCTCAATAATTTCCTGAGCCTTATATGGATGGAGCTTACTAATAGAGAACTCAATGCCCAAATTATAAGCCAACAGGCAGAAGTAGAGGGGTATAGCTGAATCAGAGAAGAGACCCTATTGAGTGTTTTTGTCATACACAATGACTTGAAATACTAACCTAACTTCATCTCCCCCACCACCACTGACATACTGAGTTAGAATACTCTACTGTGTATTCTCCCTAATGTAGTAGGGAGACATTTGCAAGTCAATAAGGTCCTCAAGAAATGTACCCACTGAAGTTTAAGAAATTCTTTTGGAAATGGTGTCTCATTCTAGAAGCATCTGTTTGCATTATCAGGTCCTTTGAGAAGCATTTTAAAGAAGCTAATGAATAAAACACTCTTTCTGCTCTTGGTGTATAATGAGTGAGACAGACATAAACATTTTTTTCATTTTATAAATGGCATTACAAACCAGATGTAGTGCATATCTGTACTCCCAGCACTGAACTGCACAGTGAGTTCAAGAACAGCCTAAGCTACAGTCCAGACCCTGTCTCTAGAGAAATAAAGAACCTCAAAAGTACATACAAATTATGCAAGAATCAGAGATAAGACATTTGAACTGATTCTTGATGAAATAGGAGTCTGTCTTTAGGTTTCTAGAAAGGAACTTCTAGACAGATGAAATTGCTAGGAAAAGGCAGAAAGATACAGGTATTTGTGGTATATGAAATGAACTTTTGTATACTTTTCTTCCCCCCTTAAAGGCATTACAGTACTTACGCAAATTGTGTAACCACCCAGCATTAGTCTTAACACCTCAGCATCCAGAGTTCAAGAACATTACTGAAAAATTGGCAGTTCAGAATTCTTCTCTTCATGATATTCAGCATGCGCCTAAACTCTCAGCTTTGAAACAAGTATGTTTTTAAATATGTTTTCCCCCAAGATTATTGATATGTTTACCACTTCCTTTATTTTAAATTCAGCTTGCTTATTTTTAAATACATTTTTTTAAAGTTGTATGCCATTTTAACCATTTTTAAATGTGCAAATCTTTGGCATTATTTACCTTCATAATATTGTGCAGTCATCTTACCCATCTTTTTTCAAAATATTTTTCCATTATCAGAAACTGTACTCATCAAACAATTACTCTGCAGTCTCCCTTCTCCCCAGAACCTTTAATCTTCTTTTTATCTCTATGAATTTTACCTGTTTTCAATATTTCAGGTAAGTGGAATCATGCAGTAATTGTCTTTGTTTTCTTTGTTTTTTAACTGCTTTATTAATTTCACATTTTTCCATGCAAATGTGTAAAAAAAACTATTGTTGACCGAAATTTAGATGGGTGCAAAGGCAATCTTCAGTTAGAAGCCAGCAACACAGGTTCTTCTGACACTTGGAAATAACAAAGATCATAGCAAACAAATCAGTAAAGGCAAGTTGGGAAAATGCAGTGAAACAGAGAAAGAACCAGTGGTAATCACAGTATTAACCTTATGGAAAATGGCAAAAGGCAAGGTATAAGGCAACATTCATTATGATGGTCATTGTGTTTAGAGAGCTTCTCCATCTGAATACAGTCTCTCAGTTGAACCTTGCTAAGTTTTCTTCTCATTTTTCTCCTCTCCATGAACATTTCTAAATCATCTCCATATCCACCCATCTTATCATTGGTCTGTTTACTGGGTGTGGCTCATTGAAAATGAGGGGTAGATTGTTGGTAAGCCTGTCCCCCATCTTTTATTTCCTGCAGGTTGGTAACCTTCATCTCCTCCCAAGAGATGGTCTTCTTGTCCATTTTGCATGGGCTGCTTGATTTTTTGCTTGCCTGGTGAATGCTGGCCATGATGAGATGTTTTTTCTGGGTTTCTCTTTGGTTTGTTTGGGAGTTTTTTGTTGGTAGTGGGGATTGAACCCAGGACCTTCATACTGAGCTACATTTCCAGTCCTTTTTTAATTTTTTTTTACTTTGAGACAGGATTTTAAATTGTCCAGGCTGGGCTTGAATTTGCAGTTCTCCTTCCACAGCCTCCCAGAATGCTGAAATTTGAAGTATGCACCACTGCATCCAGTTTCTGGTTGCTTTTTGGGGCCTGTCCTTGTCATCTTTTCCCCCACGAGGCCTCACAGACCTATTATACTTTGTCTGGGCCTGGTGCCAGACCACCATGCACAGGCCAGCTGGCTAGGCAGACCTTAAGTGTATGTCCTTTTATGACTAACTTGTTGCACCTACATAGTATTTTCAGAGTTTATTCATGTTGTAACATGTATCAGTATTTCATTCTTCCCTCTGCCTGAATAATATTCCGTTATATGGATTTACCACATTTTTTGTGCATTTATAGTTTAATTAATGGACTGATGTGTAGATTGTTTCCACTTTTTGGTTATTATGAATAATGCTGCGGTGAACACTGGCTTACAGGTATCTATTTGAATCTTTTTCACTTATTTTGGATATAAATGTGGGAATAGAATTGTTAGATCATTTGGTAATTCTGTGTTTAACATTTTTAGGAACTAGCAAACTATTTTATTTATTTATTTTGTATGGTACCCGGGATTGAACTCACAGCCTCGTGCTTGCCAAGCAGGTGCTTATGCCACTGAGCTAAATCTCTGGCCCAGCAAATTATTGTAGTAGTCACACCATTTTATATTCCTACTAGCAATGTATAAGGGTTCTAACCCCACTAATACCGGTTTTGTTTTCAGTTTTTCATTTATTCTAGCTATGCTATTAGGTATGAGGTACTATCTCATCATGGATTTGATTTGCCAGTCCCTGATGATCAATGATGTTAAGAAAGAAGTTTTCAGTGCTTATTGGACATTCGTGTATCTTTGGAGAAATGTGTGTACAAGTCCTTTGAAGGTTTTTTGTTTATGGTTTATCTTTTTTGTTGAGTTTGAGGCATTTTTTGCATTCTGGATATTAAAACTTAATCAGATATGATTTTCAGGTATTTTCTCTCTTTCTGTAAGGTACTTTTTCACTTTCTTCATAATGTCCCACGTGGTTTAAAAGGTTAGCTTATGTTGGGTGTGGTGGTGTCTGCCTGTAATCCCAGCATTTGAGAGGCTGAGACAGAATGATTGCTGTAATTTTGAGGCCAGCGTGAGTTACGTAGTGAGTTCGAGGTCAGCCTGAGCAATATGGAGAGACCTTGTCTCAAAGCAACAACAAAAATAAGTAACATTACATAAACAGATTAAATGAACCAATTTTAAGCACCAAAGTGTCATTACTAATATTGTGAATTATAGTTAGTCTTACAAATGTAGTTCTTCAGCTGAGCATGGTGGCATTCACCTGTAATTCCATCACTTAGAGAATCTGAGGCAGCTCAGTGGTTGAGTACCGCTCGATTCAATTCCAGTAGATCTTACCGAAAAATCTAGACTTTAGTAATAGTCGTTTTAGCCTAGGAATTCTTAAGAGTCCCAGATTATTTCTGGCCTTACTGATTGAAGGCTTTTCTATTTTCTCATTTCTTTTCAACTATTCAGAATGAAGGTTTTGTCTCAGAAAAGAGAGATTTCTTCGTGTATTTAGGGGGAAGATCTTACTTTCTAAAACTCTGTCACTAAAAACATGCTTTTCAGCATACAGTTGTGCCCGAAGAAATATGTAATATTGCCAGGGCCTGAGTAAAACTTTCAAGATGTTAGAATGATGTACTAAAAGTCTAAGTGAAATTTAATGAAGATAAGCAGTCAAGTTTTAAAAAATCACAGGGGTAAATATAGATTTTTTTTCAAGATATGATAAACTTTTCCTATGGGGTAAAGTTGAGTTTCATTTTGATGGATAGTTCATTAAAAGCCTAATGTCTGAATTAGTTACCAGTAAATTAAACTTACAGGATCTTGGATGGGATTCATAGCAACATAATGACCCAAATGAGAGCATTGTACTGTCACTGTATTTCCTACCAGGCAAACCAAACTTTGAGTAGCATTTACAGTTTGGGATACTGCACTTGCTAGTTGTATATTGCTATTACAACAGCTCTAGAAACCATTTTGTATAAGGATTTTATAGGCCAGGGGAGTTTGCCTATATTGAAATTAGAGCAAGAAAAAATTGAAATGCTACTAGGGCAGCAGCTGGGCTCTCAACATGCATGTCAGGTCTTGCAGGTCTTGGTAACCATTTTCTAAAATCAAATAATCAGCTTTCCAAGGCACTAAAATAGATTGTTACAATACCTGGAGTTTATCAGCCTCTCTAGACAGACTCAAATTATAATCAGATTGTAACAGTACTAAGAAACTAGAATATTGTTTATGCTGCCAGACAGGAATACTTACATGAAATGATTCATCCACATATCCTGTAGGATAGCTATGTATGGAAAGAGAATTCCATTAGGAAGGTTATCTGGTAAGTGGGCTTAGAAAAGGAAATCTTAGATGTTTATTTTTAATATGTCTAGTCATCTTTAAGGCTTGTGATATTGCTGCCAAGAGACTAAGATGACAGAGGTAGCATGAGACAGACATGGATAAATTCTCACTCTCTGGGAGCCCTATTTTAAAAGCCCTGTGTAGAATGTCCTGCTTATCCATTCTTTATTCTAGTTACCACACAGTCTTACTCTCTTCTGAGGCATCTAGATGGGACTTAAAGAAATGGATAGTAATATGACTGCACAGACTTAGCTGGGATAGTAATGTAACTCTTGGGAGCAAGCATCAGGGATAATTGCATTTTTAGACTTCTTTATTCTGTTTGGAGAAGTCCCCTGTTATTCTGTATACCTGATCTATAGAATAAAAACTCTGACTTGTGGGACTTCCCCAGCATCTAACTTACAGTGTGTGTGAAGTGTTATTTAGAAGGGAGGCTCATCACAGACCCAGAATCCAAGTGTTTTTTTAAGGGGATTAGTGGCAACAACATTCTAGACTTGCAGAAAGTGGGTTCAGCATAAGTCATGTTGTTCGCACAAAAGTTAAGGCATAGTAAACATTCTTATTAGGGACAATTGGTAAGATTGTTTTTTGTTTTTTGGGTTTTTTTTTTTTTTTTTTTTTTTTTTTTTTTTTTTTTTTTTTTTTTTTTTTTTTTTTTGTCTTTTTGAGACAGGGTCTCACTTTGCAGTTTAGGCTGGCCTTGAGCTCACTTTGTGTAGCTAAGGTGGGTCCCGAACTCACAACAATCCTCCTGTCAGCCTCCCGAGTCCTGGGATTATAGGTGTGTGCCACCACACCCGGTTTAAGATACTCGAAATCCAAACTCTTAAGCTTCAGCCATGAACCAACCTTACAAACTGTTCTGTAAGGAAAATAGTGACTGGTTTGTTATGTTTATACTTGTCTGCACAACAGCTTGAAAGTTTTACATTGAATTTGGAGTTTGCTTGAATAGTCTATTTAAGTGATCTTTCCCATCTAAGCATTTGGTTTTGTTTTTTGTAATTTTCAAACTTTTAGTTTTTTAATACCTCTTATTACAAAAAAGAAAAAGTATCTTGCCTTAAGATCTTATATGTTGTTTTGAGTAAAAGACAGTATCTAAATTTCTAGGGACAAAGATGACTACTATTGGGTGTACTAATTTCCCAGGCTGACCTGTGATTCTCACAAATTTTATTCATGTAGTTATTGTACTTACAAAGTATAAGGGCACTGTAAACCACTTAAGTTGTGAATACTATAAAATATCTGTAGCAGTATTTGATATTAAAGATCTTGGTCTGCAGGCTTGCTTTTCAGGAACACAGGAGATCTAGTCTGATACCTTTGGTTCTCTCTCTTCTAAAATTTTGATTTCTGGACTGAGGATGTATGTAGCTCAGTGGTGCAGTGGCTACCTGGCACACACAAGGTCTGAGTTCAATTCTTGGTGCCAAAAATTTTTTTTTAATTCTACCATATTACATTTTCCTCATACTGTATTTTAAAATTTTTTATGAAGCATTTTTCCCAGGACATCTTCTTTGCTACTTTTGGTAAACATTTATTGAAGCCATAGGGAGCCTGAAAGAATTAAAGAAAAGGAAAAAAGGCCTGTTAGATGACAACCAAACTTTAAGCTTGAGCATTTAAAAAACTAGTTCAAGATGCTTCAGGATTGCAAGTGACAGCCCAAAGTACTAATGTGTTTTCCAAGTTAAAATTTAACCTTTTCTTGCCATAAAGAGAAATACTTGTTACAGTGAGACTGGCTTTCTACCTCTGTTGAACACCTTTGTAATGATTTTTACTTCCAAGCTGCTGTTGGACTGTGGTTTGGGAAATGGCAGCACTTCAGAGAGTGGCACAGAGTCTGTTGTGGCCCAGCACAGGATACTGATCTTCTGTCAGCTGAAAAGCATGCTTGATATAGTAGAACATGATTTGCTCAAGCCTCATCTGCCTTCTGTCACTTATTTGAGATTAGATGGCAGCATACCACCTGGTCAGAGGCATTCCATTGTTTCCCGGTAAGTGGCTCCCAAAATTCTGTTATTAAAAATCAAGGTATAATAATATATAATATAGCCCATTGTAGTGGTGCATGCCAGGAATCCCAAGAATAAATCAATAAATAAGTACAATTATGTAGAGTCTGCCTTGCTAAATATTTCTGCCTGGCTAAATATGTGCAAATATTTTCCTACTGAATACAGTAATTCAGCCCAAATACATACCCTTTTAAAATGCCAGGTGTCATGGCTCACATCTGTGGGAGGCTAAGGCAGGATTATAAGCTCAAGGCCGGTCTGAGCAACTTAGACCTTATCACAAAATAAATAAAGGAATAGGGATGTAGCTCATTACAAGGACTGAGTTATAATCCTCAGTACTGCAAAACAAAGTTTAAATATAGAACTAAAGAAATACAATAGAATTTTTTCTAAGTCAGTGAAAAAGTGTGACTATTATTAGGAAAACATTCTAAAAAGCATGAAAGAAATTTAAGATAACTGTCTCCCTCATCTTCTTAGGGAGAAAGCAAACAAATAGCTAAAATCTCATCCTCATCTGCTTCTCAGTGGAGACCAAGTTGAAAGCTGGCCCATGTAGGAAGCAGAATTAGTGTGGTCTGCAGTCTACTGATTGAAAAATTTTAGGTGTTGCTTTTCTAAAAAATGCAGATGCCTAACTCCTGTCTCAAACCCTGCCGATTTCAAGAGTGGGCATTTTAAATAAGCATCCCTAGGAGATTGTTGTGCAAAATATAGTTAGAGACCCACAGAGGGATTTTGAAGGCAGACAGGCCCAGCTTTGACATTTAAACAGTGTACCTGATCTGCAAAATAGGAATGATCAATATCCTCAGTAGGACTGTTATGACAAATAACAGTATACTTACAGAGTGTGATAAATCGTAGCTTGTTTGGTAGCTACTTTTAATATTAATGAATAATAATACTTTTTCCTACAAACTAGATGTCTTTTTATCACTAACTTCTAGGACTTGTAAAATAGTAACTACAAAATTGTCAGTTTATATGTTCCTTGAAGCATATTACCTGTTCCCCACTCTTCTGTGTCCATAGTATAAAGATTCATATTTGAGTTATGTTTTCATTATAATTGCTGTTTATATTTTTGCAACTTAGTCATTATGGAATTTCTGATAAACTTTAGAGTGCTTTCAAATGGTCACAGAAATATCCATTTCATGGATTTTTAAAGTAGTATTTTCATTTGAGCTCTTTAATTTTTATTAGATAGTCTCTGTTACAGGAGCAGAATGTTAGTAAGAATGTATTAATTTTATTTTTCAATATCTATACTTCTAGGTTTAACAATGATCCATCCATAGATGTTCTGTTACTTACAACTCACGTTGGTGGCCTAGGGCTTAATTTGACAGGCGCTGACACAGTAGTATTTGTGGAGCATGACTGGAACCCCATGCGAGATCTGCAAGCCATGGACCGTGCCCATCGCATTGGTCAGGTAAAAGTCCCCTCTCTCAGGTTTTAACATGTGCGTTAGGGGAAATAGCCTCCTAAGAAGGCAGAAAACTTGTTTCACATTTTTGCTTTGATGTTAGTAAGTGTTGTGACCTTGGACAAGTCACGTGGCTCTTCTATGGTGTCATTTCTCATGCATTAAATGAAGTAAGTTCTGTGGCTTCTGTAAACATTTGAGTTCTTAAGGCAAGATAAAATAACCTAGTCATAATTAGAGTAACAGAAAAGTACTTGATACAAAAGTATAAGCACCCATCTTGGCAAACCTCATAGCTTTGTGTTAAATTTGTTTAACTGTTTTTTTTTTTTTCATTCAGAAACGTGTGGTTAATGTTTACCGACTGATAACCAGAGGCACATTGGAAGAGAAAATAATGGGTTTGCAGAAATTCAAGATGAACATAGCGAATACTGTTATTAGCCAAGAGAATTCAAGTTTGCAGAGTATGGGGACTGACCAACTTCTTGATCTGTTTACTCTTGATAAGGTAAAAAACTTAATTTACCTTTAATGAGTTGAGTTCACAGGCTTCCTGGAAGTACTATATAAACATTAAAAGGAGTAGCAAAAGACATTCACTTTATTCTCCATTAGATCATTGTTTGAAGGAATTTTTAGGGCACAGGTAAAACTCCATAGTATACTAGCAGATGTCTGAAGTCTTGACTTTCTGGTTGCTTCCTCCAAATGGTCTTCCTTCTGAGTTTCTTTCCTTAATCCTTTTTGCTAAAAAACAGCTTACCACTGGAATCAGTAAACTCCTTAGGTGGGAGTTTGGCCCTCTGTCGTATTATCCAGTAATCTTAGGCAGATAATTTATGAGTATCTACACCTATTTTAACTACATAGTTCTGAGAATACAATAAAATATGTAAGTACTTGGAAATGCTACCTAGAGAAAATTCTCAACAAATAGTAGCCATAGTTAGAACTGATGTGTCAGATAACAACCCATAATCAAAAGGATGCATCTGCTAAGAAGTATTAGATAACGTAAGGCTAATAAAATTGGATGTAAAAGTGCTTTATAAGTTCAGAAAATGAGCCTCATACTAAGTATAAATTATGGCAAGAAATATCCTCTTGCAATGAAATTTAAAAAGCTGTAACAACAGACTTGTGACATGCAAGTCTGAAAGAAAGTAATTCCACTGTAGTCAGTTAAACCATATTTGGAATGGTATATATAGTTCTGGGGGCTGTGATTTAACAGAAACGGGTTAACCTAAGTCCCTAATGGCCAGAATGGAGAGAGGCTTTTCAGTCATGTTCTATAAGGTAAAGTTGAAAGAATGAGGGATGTTTAGAAAAAAGAAACATGCATAGCTATCTTCAAATAGATTTTGTTCTGTTTGAAAAAAACATGAATGACTTTCAGCAAGCAAAACTGGGCTTGGGATATTCCAGGAGAACTACTGTCATAAAATCCACCATTGGGACAACTGAAACATTTGAAGAGACAATCACTGTTCATCTGCCCTCACCCAATCTTATGTAGTTGTATCAGACAGTGTCCTTGTTGTAGGAATAGGGACATAACCTATAACTTCCTCTCAAGATTCCTTTTAAGGGAAAAAGCAGATGTTTAACTGTGTATCTGGCTAACACATTCATACACAAACATTATGAAGGTGAGAAAGCAAATATGACAAAGCTATAATTCTTCCATAAAATTATTTACAAATACTAAACTAAAAATGATAAATTACTGTTGCAAGCCAGATGTGGTGGTACATGCCTATAATCCCAGCACTTGGGAGGCTGAAGCAGGAGAATTGTTGCAAGTTCCAGACCAGCCTGGGCTACAAAGGGAGCTCAAGGCCAGTGAGACCCTGTCTCAAAAAAAGAAAAAAAAAAAAAAGTTACTATTGCAAAGTAGCATGGGCTGTCTTTGGAAGTTGATAAACTTCCCTACTAGATGAGGCAGACAACTCAGTTAAAAAGACGTGTGATATTTTAAGGAAAATATTTCTGAGGTTAATGATCTTTTATATTATCTTTTTGCAAAATTTCTTTTCTTAGGATGGTAAACCAGAAAAAGCTGACACCTCTACTTCTGGAAAAGCAAGTATGAAATCAATTCTTGAAAACATGAGTGATCTTTGGGATCAAGAGCAATATGACTCAGAGTACAGCCTGGAAAATTTTATGCATTCGCTCAAGTAACTATCAAATATTGTAAATTCAACTGCTGCTAGTTCAGTTACATTTCTGCTGATATTCAGCAAATTTCTAAGTTTATTGTGAACTTTTAACTCAATGTGTAAATAGATATGAAGAATATTCAGCATAATGCTGGCTCTTGTTTCACTGGGGGGAACAAGTTATTCTCAAATATTTGCACTGTATTAAATTTAAATATTAATGTGAAATGGTTTAAATTTTACATGCTGAATAGCTGCAGAGCAGAGGAACCAAACCAGGTTTACATGTGCTACCAAGAGGTGTTCGTTCTTACTGGGAATGAGCCTCCTGTCCATGGTCACTTTCTTTGTACAGGATGAGATCCATGAGTACTTTTAGTGTTCATGTATTTTTCTTTTAAATAGAACTTGTTTTTATAATTGATTAAAATAGGGCTTTTTGTATGAAAGCCTTAATGAGCCATAATTTTAAGACTGTAAGAATAATGACTAAGATGTTAGTCTTGGAACATAAAAATGTTAGACAATGAACTGAACCAGACCCTTAGTGAAAACCTTTATATATTTAATGCAGATGCATAGTGTTTTTCAAATCTTTAACATCATTTTGTCAACTTTTAAAATAGAATATCAACCATTGTTCGTATAGGTACTGGTATATTTAAAGTTACTGTTACATCCTATTAAGAGGGTGTTTTGCTTTTTTAAAAATTGTCTAATGGCTAGGATATAGCCAGATTTAAAGAACATGTAATCAATAGCTTTCGATCATATATATATTTTGTAACTATGAACATAAACAGTTTTCCAAAAGTAGATTTAGAATTCCAAAACTATGGTGAAAAGACTGTTTATTGGAGTAATGCATGACTGAAGCATAAAAGGGAGAAACCAGTTCCTTTATACACACAAACATACATGAATACACATATCTATATGCACAAACATATCTATCCTGCACCCAGAAAAGTGCCAAGTTTTGGCACTAAAATCATGTAGTTATATGGGCAGCAATAATAATTGGGCATGAAGCTGATTAGTGTTACAAAAGTGAACTCGATGGTGAGGGTGGGTATGTGGGTACAGATAAACATGTATGTGTATGTATATATTTTATAAATTCCACATAAATTAATACATCCTTGTGCATACACATATGGGATATATTTGTATATAAATGTACAGGTAATAAACTTCCCCTAGGTTTGTGGCTGGCCATACATATAAGCATCAGTTTGAAAACCATCAGACCTCAGATGTACAAGTGTTTGTTTCAAATCTTTGTAGTTATACTGTTCTGCAGCACTCAGACATGGACATTCGTCACATTTCAGTAGCTTAGACAACCATATTGTATATTAACCCTAGCATTCCACCAGAGAATAAACATAAGATTGAAATTGTAATTACATATGCAATTGTGTGTTATTTGTAGGAAATGATTAAAAAGCAGATGATTACTCAGTTCAGACATGCAGGTTTTAAAAAGCTGAACACTTTATTCATTTTGTTGAAGGTTTATGTATAGCTGTAGAAGACCAAATGGAAACCCATGACTTTACATAGAATATCCACTGTACTTGAGTTGAATGTTTTTTTATTAACTATTTATTTGCTATTTCCATAAACCAGCTGTTTAACATAGCTCATAGAAACTGATATTTTCTTAGAATATATAAAAAGCAGTATCATTAAAGAGATAGTAAAGAACAGAAGAATTCACACCATACCGTAAAAGCCTTTTTCCCCTAATTTGAAAGGTTAGGTACAACTAGAAACATGTAAGCAGTTTAAATTTTAAGAGTTTAATATTGAGAGAGAGAGAAAGAGAGAGAGAGTGTTAGCAGAATATTTCTAGAAAGTTGGATAAGAAAATAATAATGGTTATCTCTGAATGAGAAGTAATGTGGCTTGTTAACATTTTAAAATATTTTGAGTTGTGAAATATTCATACATTCCAGTTCTTCAAATAAAAGAACTAAATATTCTTAAGTGTCCCAGTCACAGTAGTACATCTTAAGAAGAATGGAGACACCAGAAAGATTGAATTGACCTATGGATACTACAAAAGAACCGCTGTCAGTTTTATGGATGTGATGATATGGTAGTTACGTCTTTAAAAGTGTGTGGGTATGGGAAATAAAGCAAGCATGAGAGAATGTTGATACTGTTTTAAACTTGGTAATGGGCTCATGAGTATCCATTGTACTGTTTCCCTATTTTTTGTGTGTCTATTATAGAAGATTTCAGTTAAAAGTAATTACTGATTCAGAAATTATCAGTATCATCACTAGTATTTCCCCAAGGAAAATCTTTAAAAATTAGAGTTCTGGATATAATTTTTGTTTTTCATATATATGCACATTCATATCATATATGTGTGTTTCCACAAATATTTCTCAAAAAACATAAAAATGAAAGTCTTTGATGTTGAGATTGAACATAACTGAATTATTCCTTCTGGGTTTATATAAGCTTATTCAAAATTAACTATTCCAGCGAAGCTATTTGAGAAAATGACCATGCAAAGGCAAAAGTAGAACTACAAGAACATAACAGAAATTATACATGTAGCATGTGTCTGTTACAAATATTTAATCCCATTGCAGTCATCTACCTTCTGCAGATCTCCCAGAATACATGTGGAATATAAAGTGAAATCAGTTGACATACATCTGTCATCATGTGCTAGGGAAATCAGTGTGAATAAAGTAACTTGTGTTATATTAATTATTTAAAAAGAATGCTATTCACACAAAATACTGATAACAGCCATCCTGTAAGAGATAAAAATCACTTTCTGCTTCAAGACGTGTTTCTGGTTAGTGTCTGATAAATTCACACAAACCAGTCAAGATCTTTTGAATTGTAGAGGCTGAAATCCTAATTTGTTTGTGGAGGCAAGAGATTTAGTCTCCCCCATAAAAGCAACATAGGGATCTTACACTTGGATGGTACTGGAGCAACTGTCCATAAAGTTTGAATCCCAGGCCTATACTACAGGTCTAGGTTTACATCGAAGATACAGTGTACAAACCACAAGCCAAGAAAATCAACTTTGGCATCCTAGCAGAGACTGCTCTTGGGGATATTTGAGACAGGGCTTCATAGAATTATAAGCGCAAAGATTCTCAGGTAAGGGTAAATTTATACATCATCTACAGGAGGAAGACTCTGCAGGTACAAATAGAATAAGCTGAAACACCATCAAAGAGTATGTTTAAAATGATTAGATACAAGAACAGGGAAAACATTACTGATCTTTTGGACAAATCTGGAAAAAAATGAGAAATAATTATCATGGAGATTAGACATAGTTGAAGATAGTTTATGAACTCAAGTGTTGATTTTACACAATCACCAACAGTGGGATGCAGGAGAGAGGAACTGATAGACAATATGAAAGAGTAGGCAGAAATCATGGGACACAAATTCAGAAAATCTAAGATAAAAATAGTAGATTTACGTCTGGTTCTTGTACATCCCTATATCACATCCACCACAAGTTCTACTGTCTGACTCCAAAATAGATTTGAAATCTCTTACTACTTTCCCCATCTTCACAGCTACCATTGTAGTTTCACCACCATCTTACTTTATCTAGATTGCCAGCTTCTCAGTGGTCTTCCACTTGACAAGCCTTCCAGTGGCTTCCTGTCCCATCTTGACACAAATCTAAATTTAACTGTAGGCCTACAGGTTGTGGCCCCTCTCATCTTTTTAACTTGAACTCTACTATGTTCATAAAACCAAATTTGTTTCCAGCTTAATTTGGTTCTTGTATATCCTGTAGAATGGTGTCAGAAGACATGGCACAGACAGAAAAACAAGCACATCTGAGTGAAAGGTGGAGAATAGGAAAATGTTTTCATGTTAAATTTGAGATGCCTGTTGGATATCAGAGATGTTGAGTTGGCAGACAGATAAAGGAATCTGGAGCTCAGAAAAGAAAGGTCAAATCCTAGCACTTGGGAGACTGAGCCTGGAGGATCACAAGTTTGAGGCCACTCTGTCAAAATTTCAGAAAAAGCTAGGCATAGTGGCACACATCTGCATTCCCAGTACTACAGAGGCCAAGGCAGGAAGATCATTGCAAGTTCAAGACCAGCCTGGGCTACAAACTGAGGTTAAGGCCTGCCTGAACTGTGTAGTGAGACCCTGTCTAAAAAAGACCAAAAAAAAAAAAAAAAAGCAAACACACAAAACGGACAAGTGGCATTTTAATCTCTCTCAATAGAAAAAGTGATCCAAACAAAAAAGTGTATATAGATAAATTTAATGATACAATTAATATAACAGTTGACATGTATTGTGATCCAGATATATCCAACAACTATAGGATACAATCCTTGATAGCTCATGTGGGTTATTTACCAAAACACCTTACACTGAGTTATAAGGTAAACCTTGGCAAATTTCAAGAAATTGAAATTATAGATGGTGTTTACTTCTCCACTCTTAACGATATACTTGGTCCTAGTGATTACAATAAAGTAATAAAAAAGACCATAAAAATTAGAAAACACTTATAAATATGACTATCTTTTAAGAAGCTAGAGAACTAAGCAATTTAGCAGTGATGTGGGATATAAGGTCAATATACAAAAAATTTACTTCTATATACTAGCAACAAAAAATTGAAAATTGAATTAATGTGCTATATGTTATAGCACCAAATTTGTACCTGCTGAGGTACAAATTTTACAAAATATGTCAAATATGTCAAAATATGCTGAAGGCACTACAAAATACCTTTGGAATAAATAAAAAGGACCTTGACAAATGGGAAGATGCATCAAGCTCATGGATTGAAACTTGAGTATTGTTAAGATTCCCAAGCAGACTTTTTAGCTCTGTTAAAGCAATTCCAGTCAAAATCCCTGCAAAAATTTTTACTAGAAATCAATGAACGAAATCTAAAATTGATGTGAGAAGTAAAGCAGCCAGAGTAATCTGAAACAACTATCAAAAGACAAGGCAGAGGATTTATACTGCCAAACTTCAGAACTCATTATGAAGGCACTATATATAATCCAGGCAGTGCAGCACTGTCCTAAAGATGGGTCAGTGAGATAGAGCTGCCCACAGATAACACACACAGGCATGGAGTCAATTTTCTACAAAGGTTTTAAGACAGTGCAATAGGGAAAAGACAATCTTTTTAAAAACTAGATGTTCATATGCTTAAAATTTTCCATATAAAATTCATACCATAAGCAAAATTTAACTCGAAATTAGTCATGGACATAATTTTAAACCTAAAACTACAAAAGAGCATTTTAAAAAGTGATCTTAAGTAAAGAATTCTTATTGTTTTGATTGTCAGCAGTCTTCATAGCCTACAACTCCCTCCCCAAAGCAGGCCATAGAAACCAGAATTCCTTCCCCGAGGAAGGCCTCTTCACTCCAGAAGGGTGTTTTCCCCCAACCTGGAGGAAAGTATGGAGACGCCAAGAGGAGTGCTAAACAGATGAGCCTTGCTGGGCTTCCCCTTCTCCCGCCCAGCCTGTCAGAACTGCTCTGCACCCTTCTGCCGGGTCCCATTTCTGTCCTGCTGTCAGTGCTCTGGGCAGTCGCACCTGTCTACAAATGACGTCTCCACTGAAAACAAGAACCGGCCCAGAGGGTTTCCGAGAGCAAGGTGAAGGTTCCTGAAGGGTGCGGGAGGGCACGGAAGCTCCAATCCCCGCCCCAGTTCCTCACCCCGTGCCCCTCAATCTAGAGCATTTGTAGTGTCCTAAAAAGCAGTAATGCATTTCCCCAACCCCCACTCCAGGACGATTGTGACAGAGCGCCAATTTAAAGCTGTCAGAAGCGCAAGTAAAACACCCGAAGCATCCAAAGCTGGCGGGGAGGGAGCATTCTCAGGGACCCTCGTGCTGTGGATCTGACGCTATCTCCAGGTATGCCGCAGCGGCAGTGAACTGATTTACAGGACACCCAGCTTGTGTCCACTGCAGAATGAGTGTTTATGTGGTACAGTATATGGGAGAAAACCCCACCTGTCTGATGTCAGAAGAGACTGTGAGAGAGAGGACAGTAGTAGGAGAAAAGGAGTTCGAGCTGGTTTTTCCTCCTACATCAACAGAACACTAAAAGCACACATTTTGAAAGAAAAAATAATGTGGACACTTTAAGAACTTCCCTATATGAAAGACATTTCTAAAAGAATGAAAAGAACCACAGAGAGAAAATATTTGCAAATCAGACGTCTTTCAAGGGGCCGGTATCTTGGCTGTATCAAGAATAAAGACCTTTCAGATCTCAGAAAACCCAGCTGACCTGTTCTCAAAGAAGGCACATGGAAGACAAGCACATGAAAGGTTCTCGGCCTTTTCTGAGGGTGAGTAACGTACTTAGGACAGCGCTGCTGGTCCCCACCCCTGCTGGAGCCTGAACCTGGGCCTCAAGCATGCTAGGCAAGAATTCTGCATTGAGCTGCATTCTCCACCCTTTTCATTTTGAGACAGAATCTTACTAAGTTGCCCACAGTGGCCTCAAACTTGTGGTCCCTCTGCTTCATCCCAAGTAGCTGGAATCGAGTCCTGACTGCTGTTGGAGACATGGAATGCGAGGCTGATGGACTGCAGAATGCATAGCTATTGGGAAACACCACAGCAGTTTCTCAGCATTAACACTGGATGACCCTCAAGTCCCATGTCTAGTTACTAATAGTCTAGGTATTTTATACATGCTTCTAGGTATTTAATACAGTCATATCCACCTAAAAACTTGTACACAAATGTTAATAACAGCACTATTTATAGCAGGCAACGTGTTGAAAAAACTCAAATGCCTATTTGTTGAGAAATGTGCCAACAAAAAACATGGTATAGCCATGTAAGGCAGCGTTATTTGGTCACAGGAATGAAGGAACTGAAGTACCAATAGATGTACCTCGAAAACCTCCTGCTACGTGAAAAAGCCAGTCACAGACAATACATATGAGTATGTTCATAAGAACTGTCCAGAGTAGGGCATGGTGGCACACACCTGTAATTCCAACACTCGGAGCTAGGAAGACCGATGTGAGTTCAAGGCCAGCCTACGCTACTTAGCAAGACCCTGTCTCAAAACTCAAAAGCAAAATCAAAAACAGGGACATCTACAAAGGCAGCAAGAAAATTAGTGGCTACTTAGAGCGAGGAGGGCAGTCTAGGAAAGTTATAAAGTACAGATTTCTTGTTCGAAATTAACTGTGGTAACATGCAAATATCTCTATGCTAAATACTGCTGAAATATACACTTTAAAGGGGTGTACGTGGATTATATTTCAAAGCTATCTTACTTTTAATTTCTAGAGAAAGTCAAAAGTAAGAAAGGACATAAACGGGTTCTAGAGGAAATTGGAGTCCCTAATACTACATCCACAGCAAACATTAGAGACAGCCTAACTTAGCCTCATGGGGTTGAGTGCTTGCCAGTCATGCCCGAGGCCTCACGAGCACATGTAACAACAGAATGATTAATATGCTAGAAGCTTAGAGGGAAAAGTGGGCAACACACAAGAACAGCTGGGTAATATTCACAGAGAAACTTAAAAAATCTAAGAATAGCAACCAAAACCAAAAACCTTGCCTAACACACACATAGTGTAACAAATGAAAAATACCTTCAGCCAGGTGTGGTGACACACGCTAGTAATCCCAGTGCTTGGGAAGCTGAGGCAGGAGGGTCATTGTGTGTTTGAGGCCAGCATGGGCTACACAGTGAGCTCAAGGGCAGCCTGACCTGCGTAAGGAGACCCTGTCTCAAAAAACAAAACACAACAAAAAAGCCTTTCCTGGGCACAGCAGCAATCTGAGCTAGAGGATTAATCAATGGAAACTCCTCAAAATAAAGCAGAGAGAGGAAGAAAAAGGAGTGAAAGAGACAAAATAGATTAAGAACTATGGGATAGTTAGAAGTTTAACATAAATGCTACAAGCAAAAGAAAATACAGAGAAAGTAAGAGTAGTTTAAATAATGAGGCCTAAAAATTTTCCAGTTCGCATTAGACTCAGCACCAGAAAGCTGACAGAACACCAAACAGCATAAATAAAACCTAACTAGGTCTGTCCCGTTCAACATTTTGAAAGCCAAAGGGAAAAAAACAACTTATATCAGATTTCCTTCACAAACCATGAAAGCAAAGAACAATAGAGTTAAAAAAAATTGTGAAGTGAAACTAGAATTCGGTATCCAAAGAAATTATTTTTTTACTAAAATGTGGGAAAAAAGACTTTTGGCCACGTGTGGTGGTGCAGGACTGCAATCCCAGCACTCAGGAGGCTGAGGCAAAAGGATTACCATCAGTTCAAAGCCAGTATGAACTACATATTGGGACCTTGTCTCAAAAAAACTTAGAAAGACTGTCAGACAATACCAGAGAATCTGTCACTAGTAGACTTGCTTTGCAGAGTATTAAAAGTGAGAAAAGGAAATCACAGAGGACACTGGAAAAATGGAAAGATATCCCCAGTACCTGGAGACACAACCAGGATAATCCAAATGGCCTCACTTCCAAAGCTGGTACACAGAGTCAATGCACCAGACATGGATGGATTCACTATCAATTCTACCAAACATTTAAAATAGAAGCAGAAGGATTTCTATGAGCACAATACTGTAATGTCAAACCAAATAAAACAATACAAGACAGGAAAACTGCTGGGCGTGGGGCACACATCTCTCAGCACTCAGAAGGCTGAGGCAAGAGGATTGCTGCAAGTTCAAGGCCAGCTAAACTACAGAGTGAGCCCCTGTCTCCAAATAGGAAAGAAGATGGAAGCAAGGGAAGAGGGCTATGGACCAAAATATATCTAATAAACAGATGAAAAAAATCTTCAGTAGCAAATGGAATCCAAAAATGTCTACCATGAATTATGTACCATAATTAGGTGAGATTTATTCTAGGGTTGCAAGATTGGCTCAACATTAGAGAATAATGTAAGAAGCAAAAGCGATTCAGCAGAGGAAAGATAGTCTTTTCCACAAATGGGCTGAAATAACTAGACCTAAAAAGGGAATAAAAGAGAGAAAAAGAAAAAAAAATGAATTCAGCACACACAAGAACTAACTCAAAATTGGTCACAACTTAACCAAAACACAAAACCATAACTACAGGTAAAACACAAAACTAACATTTCTAGAAAGTAAACTAGGAGAAAATCTAGGTGATCGAGAGTTTGGTGATGACTCTGTAAATATAATAGGATAACCACTAGCCACAAAATAAAAACAAAAACTCTTAAAATTTAACAAAACACTGGTCTGGGCATGGTTGCACTTGTCTGTAATCCTAGCGCTCTGGGAGGCTGAGGCAGGAGGATAGCAAGTAAGCCTAGCCTGGACAATTCAGTCTCAAAATATAAAATTTTACAAAAGGGCTGGGAAGGTAGCTCAGCAAAGTTCAGTGTGACTTTAATCCCAGTATGGGGCGGGAGGACTATCAACCCAAATGGGAAATGCAACATTTTCTAAGCAAACTCCTCACCAAAGACGACACGCAGATGGCAAAGAAGCATGTAAAAAGATGTATATGCTATGTTCCTAGAGAATCACATATTAAAATGACAGAATACTCCTGAACACCTTAGAAGGTGAAAATCCAGAGCATTAATAATAGTAAACGCTGCAAAGGACACAGGGCAACAGTGTCTCACTGGCTGAAATGGAAAAGCATATCCGATACACAGCCGTGCTGGCCAGGTGCCGCCAGCCAGGCCGAGTGGTGCCACACTGTACAGAGCAGGCTGGGGACGTGGGCAGGCGACTCCAGCAGGACACCCTGGGTTTGCTCCTCAGCACTGTGCAACAGGAAAGCGGTAGGTAGTTTAGCATTCAGTTCAGCAATCACGCTTATACAGATTCACCCGCAGGAACCAAAGACAGGTCCATATAAAACAGTTCTTAACCATTGCCAAAAATAGGAGGTAACCAGATGTCCTTCAAGAGGGAAATGAAGAAAGAAATTCCCACAAAGCATAGTATATCTATACCATGATGGAATGATCCAACAATAAAATGAAATGGGCTACAAAGCCAGAAAGACATGAAGAACTCATAAATGCATACCGCTGAATGAAAAAGAGCCTGAATCTAACTATGTGACATTCTGGAAAAACAACTCCAGAGAATAAAAAGATCAGTGGCTTCCCGGGAGAGGGAAGGAATCATGGGCTAGACACGTGTGATTTTTAGGGCAGTAAATTCTACATGACACTAAAATGCAGTTGTCAAAATATAAAAATCTACAACACAAAGCGGGAACCTGAATGTAGATTATGGGTTAATTAATAACAATGTAGGGCACAACTGCTCGACTGTATCAAATGTAAGGGAAACTGAGTAAGAGGGATTGAAAGGCTCTGGGGAATTCCACCGCAGATCAATTTAAAACAGTAATTTAAAGCTGCTCTATAAAATAGTGATTAAAGCAACAATCCAATCAGAAAGTGTGCAAAAATAGACACATTTCACTGACGAGAATATACAAATGGCAAGGATGCACACGACACAACTTTCAACATCAGCAGTTAGAAAAATGCAAATAAAAACCTTAGTGAGTACTATACACCTATCAGAATGGAAAATATCAAAAGCAGTGACAATACCAACGCTAGTTGAGGATTTGGAGAAACGAGCACACATTTTGATGGCTATGTGAACCGGAACACCACTACAAAAAAGCACTGTAGCTCCTGAAAATACGAGCACAGGCCTGAAGGTGTAGCTTGGTGGCAGGACATTTGTCTAGTGCATGTGTGGCCCTAGGTTTCCATCCCTAGCATTGAAAATGACAAAACAACATGCAGCCACCACGCAGTTTTTCACTGTACGCCTATGCATTTATCCCAGGGACAACGACATTAACACCATAACCTGCACAAACTGTTTACAGCAGCTGTACTAGCCTCAAGCTAGAAACTACCAGAAGTCTTGCACCCATAAGTGGTTAAGCAGCCTGGTGCGCCCATACCTTGTACTCCTACTTGGCCACAGAAATTGAATGAACTATTGATACACAATAGCAGGGATGAATCTGCACAGAATTATGCCGGTCCCTGAATGTTAAATATTTGCATGTCTATAATATTTTTGAAATAATGAAATCATGGAACCGGAGAACAGAATAGGAGCTGCCAGGGGCAAAGGGTGGTGGGAGTGGGAGGCCACGGTGTGACACTTTGGTCCTAGCTGTGAAGACACGCTCTACTTCTTGCTGGTTTCTGGTTGTGATAAAATACAGTTCTGCAAGATTTTAGAGGGCAAGTGGACAAAGAATATACTGGATCTCTAAACACTAACATTTATATGTGAATCTACAGCTATCTCAGCAAGGTTTTTTAAAGTTGCATGTCAAGAAGACTATAATGTGGAAGTGGGACCTGTGGATCTTTGATGTTAAACAAAACACCTCAGCACAGGTGAGAGTGACCGGTGCTCCACCACCCACTCCAGAGAGGAGTGAATGGAACTGGCCTTTTTCCACTTCATCCCCAAATTGACTACATTTAAAAAACAAATCTTCCTCAATACTGGGAGGCTAGAGGAGGAGGAGAAAGGAGCCTGATGAGGAGAAGGGAAAATACGGAGCAGGGAAACTGAGAATTGGGGACAGAGGAAATGAGGCAGTCTGAGTGGACAGCCAGAAAGGAACTTGGGTCATCATGAACATGAAGAGTGAATGATGTGAAGGTTGCCTCGTTCTATTTGGTCCAAGTTTCAGCTTTTACTTTCCACTGAGCTCTGCTTCTTATTGCAAATGCTCTACTGAAACTTACAAAAAATGCACAGATCAGTATTTCAGTGAATTTTCAGAAACTGCCCTGTATATCCCACACCCAAATGTCACTAGCACCCCCAAAACCACTATCTGTGCAACTGCTCCTTCACTCACCTGTGTAAATAGAATCATACGGTGTACTCTTCTGTGGGTTTTTTCTCTTTTTTTTGCTACTGGGGATTGAACTCAAGACCTTGTGCATAGTAAGCACAATGTAGTCAATTTGCTCTACCACTCACTGAGCTACACCCTGCATCTCAGACCTTCATTCTTACTGTCTTCTAGTAGTTCATTTACAGACACGATGCGTCCATTCTAATGTGGCAGGGCAGCTTGCACTTCAGGGTGATATGAAGGTACTGTTGTGATCATTCCTGTGTCTTTTGACCACATTCCTTTGAACAGATACCTGTAAGTGAAAAATCTGGGTCACAAGATATATACATAATGGCTGCATATATTTCTACAAACATTTATCTAGATCTTCCCTAATGTGGGGTATTCTCAGTTCTTTAAATCTTAGTCATTCTATATATTGGGTATATATTGGAAGTGCTTTGGCTTCAATGATAAGTAACAAAAATGAGCAGATGGGCCCTGTCTTTTGAAAAGTGACCAGGTATACAAGACAGCTCCTCACCTTATAAATCTAGACTCAGCAAAGAAGTCTCTTCCATTTATGAAAAGTCTTGTGGTATAGGTCTGGGACGAAGGTGACCGAGCCCGATCCATCTTAACGAAAGGTTTGACCAGTAAGACAGCAAAAAGGAAGATGATCATGGAAGCCAGAATTAAGTGCTGAAATGAGTGTACATACAGCACAGCAAAGTCCTCTTTACTGCACTATGAACAGTGTCTAAACTCTGGTTTTATTCCCTTCATTCTGCTGTGTAAAGGGCCAGGACAGACGTAGCTTTGTCATCTGTCCCAGTAAACATCAACACTCCAGCTGCTTATCTGTGGGGAACTGCCCTGGGCCTCCAGACTTGATAGAAAGACTTAGATTTAGCAGGTGCAAGGGGCAGTGTTTTCAGAACTTGCTTTATCTTTCCTCTCTGGAGGACCTTTACTGACCAGAAAAGAGGCATCCACTGGCACACACGTAAACAGCATCACGAACTTTCCACCTCTCCTTTGTCCCAAGGATCCAAACATCTTTCCTGAAGACGCCATTTGACCTTCCCAAGGAAGCCCTTTCCTCGCCCTCCACCTGATTCACACTGACCAATCCCCACGTCCAATCTAATCGCGGAGTCACTTTTTTGTGTGCCTATCGAGGTAACAGAAAGCTTTGTCTTTTCTCCTGTTAATCTTGTTCATTTAAATCACACCTCTAATCACCAAACCTAAACTGGCAGAGGAAAAAGTTTTCTGCCTAGCAAACTCTGGGATTCACATCTGGGCTCTGTGCACGCCAGGCAAGCACTCTACCCCGGAGCTACACCCTGCCCTTCAGAAACCATTTTAAATTTTTGAGACAGAGTCTGGCTAAGTGGCCCAGACTGGTTTTCAACTTGAATCCTTCGTGACAGCCTCTCAAGAACTTGCAGCAATCAATTCAGTAGCAACAAGATCCATCAATCTGGGTTCCCGTCAACCAGTAACTCATCTAGCTGAGCTGTTCGCGTTACAAATAGTGCCTGTGTGGAAGGGTCTGGTGAGCTGCCACCGAGTCCAAGTTTCGCGGCTGTTTCCCGGTGTTTGCAGGTGAATTTCTGTGAGGCAGCCCTGTCTGCAGACCAGGCCTGTGCTGCTCGGCGCCTGTCAGCTGCGTACCTAGCTATAGGGCTGCTCCACACTGGGATTCAGGCCTGGCCCAGGGAAGGCGCAGCCCCGTGCCCGATTCTCGGCGACAGGAGTGGGCTGCTGCCCGCAAAGGCTCCTTCACGTTCCTTCTCGCCTTTTAGTCCAAGATTAGGACCTCAGGGCTTTTTATCACGGGACCAATGCGGGATCCAAATCACAGCACCACTCTGAAAACAGAGTTGCATTTGTAGCTTTAGTGTGTGTGAATGTGAGTGTGTGTTTCTCCCCACCCCACCCCCGACTTAAAAGGTCCGGAAATCATGATGTCCATCCCTTTGGGGGCAGAGGGAAGGACAAACCATACACAGTACAGAGCTCCAAATGGTAAACACTACCCCCGGCAGCCGTGGCTGAGCTCTGGCCTCTGGAGCCACCGCAGGAGCAGCTCGTGCTGATTTAAGCAACCTCGGAAGCGACGCTGGGCTCCCCGCACCCACCCTTCTGGGCCAGGTGGGTGCACAGCGGTGAGCTTACCAGCCGCGGAGCAAACGGCACTCTACGCCGGCCGGGCGAGGGAGGTGCAGCTGCTCTCTGCGCTAAGGCCCCGCCCCACTCGCCCCCCCCCCCCCCCCCCCCCCCCCCCCCCCCCCCCCCCCCCCCCCCCCCCCCCCCCCCCCCCCCCCCCCCCCCCCCCCCCCCCGCCCACTTGGGCTTCCGAAAGCTGCAGCGCCACCCGGAGGCGCCCGGCAAGGAGGTCGCACCCCGGGATTTAAAACTCCTGCGCCCAGGGCCACCCCGAAAGCATCAGTCTGGGGGCTGAGGGACGAGGCCCCGCTCGTTTTGAAAGTTTTTCGAGGAATTTGTTTTGATCCGTTTTCTTAAAGGATTAGTACCTGGAAAAGAGCTGCTGTCGTGCCCACAATCAACTCGGGATTTTAAAGATCCATTAAATTTACAAAGAAAGGAGACCTAGTTTAATTGTTAAAAAAATTAAAAATAACGAAGACAACAATACTTACCTTTTCTTTTTCCTTTTTTTTTTTTTTTTTTTTGTAATTTTGAACACAGGTTTCATGTGGCGAAGTGCTCGCAACTGAACACCCAACTGCACCATGGTTGAGGCAGTTCAGAGGTAGAGCGCTGATTTAGCGATGCCCAGGGTCCTGGGCCCAATCCCCAACCTCGGGGGTGGGAAGGGGGACAAAACAAAAACAAACTTCTCACTGCGCCTCCAACACCGGGTATTGTATGCACCTTCACAAGAATCAACAATCGGATACTCTCTCAAGCACTGTATCAGAGGAAAGAACTTTGCAGTATTCAATGTGCTATAAAGGAATTTGTCACCTAAAGCTAATCAAGTGAATTGAAATATTCCCCAGATGTGAACCGAGTACACCAAGCTTATTCCTCAGCAAATGCAAAGGATGACAAGTGTCAGTACTTCATACAACTAGATTTAATAAGTTATTACAGAAAAAAAGTCCAAACTACAAAGTTTAAGCAGTTGTAAGCAGTAGCTGCATTGAGCTCCATATTCAGTCACAGTACTGTAGTTCCATACAAGCAGTATTAGTCCAAGCCCCAAAGGCAGAAGCTGAGTAAGGGTTACTAGCGAAAAACAACCTAAGAACACAGGTAATAAAAGATACAATACATTTAAAATTAGTTGTTAGTTGAAAAACAAATACAGAGATCTTAGCTGTGAACACTCTAAAAGTTATGCCCATTATTTTGACAGCAAAAATACAAATACCTAATACTTTATACCCCAGTGGAACTGTATCCAGGAAAGAAAAAGAGTTGTCCTGTGTTAGCACCCAAGTTTTCTACTTGTTGCAATTAATTTCTTCATCATACAAATTTAAACAATCCTGAATCACAGAGCCATTCTTTGATCCATTTTGGGGTATAAAGTCAACAGCATTAATTATAAAATACTCTGTGGTAAGATGGAACACTAGTGCAGCTGAGATAGAGAAGTCTGGTTATTATAAAAGAAAAAGAGAACAGAAAGAAATGTTAGCTGACATACCATACAAACTAGTGAAAAAGCAACAGTTCATACAAATAAGCCAGTTTTAACAAAAGATACTCTTTTTCACTAATCTGTGACTAATCTTTCATTCAAACCTTGCAAGTAGAGATGTCACAATACTCAAATATTTAGGTAGGAGCTTTACCCAGTTAAATGCCATTTGTTGCTAATATAATAGATAAAATGAAAACTAGCAATTATTTGCTAATTGCATAAATGCAGTACATTCTGCATTAGCCCATGCCTCACTAACAAGCTATAAAACACAAGATATAGGCAGAAATCTAAGCATAATCTTTATACCACTAAACAAGAATTTTTCCAATTTCTTTCTTCTGTTCCTAATCATTTGTAGTTAATGTAAAATTCCAACCAGTAGTACCCAATTTGAGTTAAAATTTTACATCACAACTTGATCTAATCTATATATTATTTACAAAACTGAATACATAGAGCATACCCAGGAGCCATCTCTGGACTCAAGTTTCTCTGAGTTATTGATTGACCTCAGCCCAGTGGCTATGGAGCTAGAAGAGGCCACCAATGACTAATAGAAACACCCCATTTATCTAGAGCAAGTCATTGGATGTTCTGTTTACGCAACACCAGTTTTGCAGTTGGACAATGTTTTTTGCATTAATTTTAGGTGCCACTGCACCATCATGCTGCCTGAACAGCACGGCTTCCAGGTGAGGCGGGCACTGGGAAAGCAGCAGGGAGCAGACAGATCATGCATGGAGGGGCCGAGTGTTGCCTCGATAAAAGGCAAAGGGGGGGGTGAGAATAACAGAGCAGGTGGGTGTGGAGGAAGATGCAGCCTGACACACACACAGTGACCACATACAGTGGTGACATCCAGGGGGGCTTCCTCAGTGCCACCAACCAGCCCTTCCAGGGAAGGACCATGGTGTGACTCTGTAGTCAGTCTACATTATCCAGAAGCTGATGTCCTCTCAGCCACTTCCTTTGACTCACAGATGTCACCACTGTAGATTCATGTAAAAGATTTGGGAGAGAAAGGCACCATCTCACACATGGACAGCAGATGGTGGCAGATACACACACACACACACACACACACATGACAAAATGAAGTTAGAGGGGGGAAAGCAATGAAACATTCTGTTGACCTAGCTAGGTTTGAAACCCAGTGGTATCTCAGTGGGGTGACTTCTTTTAGGGCCACAGATTTGGCTGCATCTGGTGTTGTATAAATCCACTGTGACATCCCTAGAGACCTGTACTGTGACATCCCTAGTCTGACACTATGTCACTGTAATAAAGGAAAAGGCTTCTCAAAATTTCACATGTTCTGCTCATTCTGTCATTTTATTACCCAATTATCCGTTACATTTCCAATCATTTTACATAACCAACCATTTCATCGTTGTCACACTACTGTAAACCACATCAGCAAGATAATACATAAAGCTTTGCATTTCAAAAAACTAGACACTTTAGTAACAATATTACAAAGGTTTTAGCTTCAAAAATAACTGAAAATGAAAAAAATAAACTTTTAAAGAATTAGCATCATAAAATTAATTTATTCCAAGTAAAAATACAAAATAATATTATGACATTGACCAGATATGAAAGTCCCTCCCAGAAACAACTCTATTAATGGTTGAGAAAGCACTCCTTAAAGAAAATACGAAATAAAATGAAAAATATGTAAATATGTTTAATTTTTTTCTTAGCAAAAAATCTTTCTAAAAATAACAATGAAAATTTGTCTCAGTACAAAGGCTACATTACTATTGAAAAAATACCAGCATGAAGAAAAGGTACATATCTGACAGTAGAAAAATGATTTCAGTGAATCACAATGTCTAAAGTTTGCAATGAAAATAAATCTGCAATAAAGATTTATGCCTTTTTTCTCTTTTTTTTCTATTTTTTTTTATACAAACAGTACAAACAGTATTGCACATAACAACAAATAGTCGAGGTTAGGTTATAGCCTTCAAAAAATCGACTAGTTCAAGTGTCACATCAAGGCAAGGCCACGACAGGACCTGTGTCACCCAGGGGCTTCCCAGTCAAGTTGCAGGTCAGAACACCTCTATGTTTTAAAAAATAATTTTTTTGAAGGACCCTCTCTTTTAATATAACATTAAGAACTTGGGGACACATTTATTTACAAAACAAAAGGGAACATGTTATAATTTAATAAACTAAAAAAGTTCTCTTTAAAAAAATACAAACAGAAGAACTCTTTCACAATCCTGGTCAGTCGTGCACAATCAATGCTTGATTATAAATATACAAATTAAGGGAAAGTAGTTTCCACCATCTAGTCACAACTTTCAGCACCAAAGGGAGTTTATTTTTTGTAACCTGTTCTTCATGACATTTTTTTTTTGCCTTCACTTCAGCTTTATGTTGTGCAATCTTTCAGCTTTTTAAAAATCTCAGTGTTATTTTACTACATGAAAGAGGGGTGCTTCTTCAAAAAGTTTTGCTTCTTTCACATAATTAGGTAGATTTCTGTAGGTTAGATATGATCTTTAATATTATAGTTATAAAGCTTTAACTTCTTCATTTTCAAAAAACACAAATAAGCATGAAAAAAATAAAGTTACCCATCTGTTAAATCATTTTCTTGCAGAATTAAATTAATATATATTTTTCTGAATAAACTTACTTAGAAAATATCATTTTCTTTCCTATATTTCAAAATTGAGGTATTGCAAAAGATCATGTCAGTCAGAAAGCATGCCTTTTTCCTTAAAAACAAACAAACAAAAATCTTCAGCCAACTTTTGAAAACTGTCTAGATTAATACAAAATGTAGTAGTACATAACAAAATTTCTTGTACAGATGAAAACCAAAAACAAAAAACCACAAACATATTAAAAAAAAAAAAAGCTAAACCACACCTGGGCTGGGAAAAAAACAAAACAATTACCAACAAGCCCAGAGGTAACCTCAAAAGGGGAGGATTCTAACAAGCATTTTTAATTTAAAAAACTATTTTGTTTTTCCTTTTTGAAAACGAACTATAACTTGGGAGCCAGTAACTGCAACCAAACAATGGAGGAAAAAACCCTAAAACAAGCAATGCTAACTTAAGACAGTACAAGGACATCACAGCACATAAAACAAAGCGACTTAAAATCTATTCTGCAGTGTCATATCCAGTCAGATTGTCCCCAGAATTCTGAAACATAGGAAAAAGATTTAAAAAAAGATTTATAGTCTCGCAATCATTGTGTGTGTTTATATATTACTATCTGCAGCCCAGAGTGAATGCTAAAAAAATGTCCACGGTAGTACTAGCAGGGCTTAATTTTATTCAAGCTTTACAGGATAAATCTAGGGAATTAAATAGTTAATTTCTCACCCAGACAACCAACTTTGCCCAGGCCATCTTATTTTGTACAGACATTTCTTTAGCATCACCACTACACAACTCTTAAAAAGATGTGCCTAGTTTGTCAATCTGACAGCTTATCTCTAGATGCTGTATGTATTTCTTAGTGTTTGTAAGCTAAGATGAGCTCTTTGGCTTTCCGGACAAGGTCTGAAACTATGTAAAATGGTGCAAGCACTAGGAGATTGTAACTAAGAGCTCGTGTGTTACTTAATAATATATCAGTTATGAACTGTCAAGTTCATTAAGGTCTGACACAGAGGCTTAAAAGAGTTAAGTTTGATCACAGTTAGACATAATCACTTTACTATATAAAATAAATTGCACAATATATAACAGAGCACCGCAAAGTACTTCATCTACCATCCACAAGTTTGCTTGAAGAATATCCTACACCTAGGTTTTATATTGGTTGTAATATAGATCCTTCTGTGGGCTCTTCCTGCTCAGAAGCATTCCATCCACCGAGGCATGCCTTCCTCCATTCCATCACCAATTCATTAATGAAAAAAAATCTTTCTTTTAAAAAAAATGAGTATTTTATAGCTTATATAGTTTCTTAATTTGTGCATTGTGGGAAGGTTTTATACTAGACATTGGATATAAAATTTATTGCATGCAGCAACCTGATTAAGTTAAACATGCAGTCAGAAATAGTGACCTTCCTGTGAGGCTTTCTGCGAAGTCTGTTCTGATCCCCTTTCGGCAGCTTACTCTATTCCTAAACCACAAAAGTGTGTTGTTGGGTTTTGTTTCGTTTTTAATTGATACCTTAGCCTGAATAGAGTATCATGGTATTAATATACCATTTTAATAGCAGCAAAAGCTATTGCAGCATAAATTTACCTAACACTAAAAAGATCTAACCAAAATCCTCAGCAAAACAAAAATCAAACATGAAGGAAACAATAGGATTCAGCTCATGAGGTATCCTTAAAAGTCAAACACAGAGCAACTAAAGGCTTACTTTCACTAAGGGCGACCCTTATTCTAAAAGACCCCAACTAACAGCTGTCGGACTGTTGTGTTTTTGCTACATCTGCCACCTACTCGCGAGTATTACCTTTGGTAAGTCTTGTCCTAGGGGCAACTCTCTAAGTTTCTGAAAATAAGTGCATGCTCCAGTTTAAAAACAATCAGACGACAACAACACAACAACAAATAAAAGAATCACAGACACTAACCCGATGGCGGCTGATGAGAATGGCAGTCTGTGTACTGTCACGAGTGACAAATCAGGTGTAAGAAAATTAAGGTACCAAGCAGACAAACGTGTGAATCAAAGTGCAAATCAGTACCGTTATACACTCCGCAATTCTGCATTATACTGGACACTGAGTTCAGTAATATGACTGTAAATAATAGTAATAATAAAAAGACCCATTTCTTCTTTAAAAACCGAGAACGAATGCACAGATTTCCAGAACACTGTAAGCCCTGAGGCAGTGCCCTCTCCTTCCCTCCTTGGTTTCTACTCCAGTACTTGTGGCTGGGTCGGCCCGGGCTCAGCTCCAGCGGAACGGGACGTGGCGAGGGCGGTCGCCTCCCTCCTTCACCAGCGGCTTGTGGAACTCGCGGCCGGCGCGCGAGTGGATGCTGGCCCAGCAGTACTCGCAGTAATACTGCAGGCAGGTCACGTTGGCACAGAAGAACGGGGCGAACTTCCCTCCGCAGCGCGTGCCCTGGCACTCGTCACACATCTGATCATCCAGCACGTATGGCTTCACTTCCACCTGGACACGGAGAGAGGAGACGAGTAGTTAGGACGGCCTCGGGGGGCGCAGGCTCGGGTGGGGGTGGGGGGTGCGGGGGGAGCCGGCGGAGGCCACGGGAGCAGGACGAGGCAGGCAGAGGACCCAGCCAGGCCTCCGAGACCCCGGACCTGGGGGACGCTGACAAGCGTAGGAGCAACGAATCGGGTCGCTCTACAGCGCCTTCCTCAAGCCTCTGAGGAGAAAATTACCAACCTCCACGCTTTCCATCTGCACTGCTGGGAAGGAGCGCAGAGGCCTGCGGCAGTCCTAGCCTCGCTCACGCCCAGAGCCGTTCTGGGGACAGCAGCCCCTGGGGTGGCTGGCTTTATTCCTTTTATTTTCAGCCCTAGAGGTTGAACTCAGTACAGCCTTTGCACTGAGCTCCACCCCCAACACATTTTACATTTTTAAAATTTGGAGACAAGCTTTCGCTAAATTGCCCAGCTGAGCTTCAACTTGTGATCCTCCTGCCTCGGCCTCCCAGAGTACTAGTGTTACAGGCAAGAGACCAGTTAAGAGTTTGAGCTGGGAAGCCTTGGTAAACAGCACGTTCCCGCACCCAAATACAACTCAAGTACAAGCCAGTCTTCAAGATTTGCCCAAGCTTTCTGCCAAAAAACTCCCCAGCTCAAACTCTAGCTCGTCTCTTTTTATTTGCACTTTTCAATCATTCATTCATTCATTCATTCATTCATTCATTCATTCATTTTTCTTTATTTTGAGACAAGGCCTCTCTAAATTCAGGCTGGCCCTGAACCCACTTTGTAGCCCAGGCTGGCCTATCTCTGCTTCAGCCTCCCAAGAGCTGGGATTACAGACGCGAGGCTCCGGGTCTGGCCCTTGCTCTTTTAACCTTAAATACGCCGTATTCTTTCTTTCAGCCCACTCCAGTTTTATGCACCTAGTGGGTCCGGGTTTTCTTTGCTCATATAAAAGTAACAATTTAAATGTGAACAATTCAGTTGCATTTCAATGTCCCCAATGAGTGTAAACAACACCTCTCTAGTTTCAAAACATCTTCATCACCTCAAAAGGCAATCCGGTCCCCAACTAGGTGGTTACTCCCCTCCCTTCCCCTCCCTATCCCCTGGCAATGATCAATCTACCTTCTTTATATATTTACTTATTCTGTATATTTCCTACAAACAGCATCATGAGACCTTTTTATGTCTGCTCTATTTATTCACCCAAACTTCATTGTGCGCGCGCACGCACACACACACACACACACACACACACACACGCACACGCCCTCTCCCCACTCCTTTAGGTTGTTTCCACCTTTCAGCTGCTGCGGTGCTGCTGTGAGCCTGCACGCGTTTCTATCTGAGTGATGGACACTGATGATTTTGGGTTGATACTGAGTAACAGATTCAATTGGGATTATTTAGTGTTTAACTTTCTGAGGATCCAAATTGTTTGCCAAGGAGCTGTACCATTTTATATTTCTACCTGCAGAGCATGAGAGATATGATTTCCACATTCTTATTGCTTCTTGTTTTCCATTTTAGTGGTTGTAACTGTCCGAGGAGAGATGAAGTAACAACTCGCTGTAGTTTAGATATGCATTCCCTACTAACAAATAACATTTAGCATCTAGCAAGTGCTGGTTGGCCATTTATCTACCTCGTTTGGAGAAATGTCTATTCAAATTCTTTGCTGATTTTTAAAATTAGGTTGCCTTTTTGTTGTTAAACTAAGTTTTCTATATATCCGAATTCTAGACCTTCATCAGATATATGATACCTCAGTTAGGAACTTAATTTATTTTATAGTTTTGGGGAATATGGCTGCTTTTGTGTTTGTGTGGGGAAGATGCCCGTGGTCCTGTTTGTTACCTAATATGGAATTTCCAAACAAGCAAAATTGTACCCAATACTTTTTTCCCGAACCGAACTGTTTGCAAACAAAAGCATTTGTGAACCAAGACATTCTGCATCTTATCGGCTGTATTTTCATTTTTTGATAATATTCTTTGGTACAGAAAAGTTTTTAATTTTGATGAAGTACAATTTATACATTTGCTGTTGTTACAGCTTCTTTTGATGTACCACCTACGAATCCACAGTCAGATTCAATGAGACAAAATTTATCCCTCTGTTTTCTCCAGAGTATTATGGTTTTAGCTCCTATATTTAATTTGCTGATCTATCTTAAGCTAATTTTTATATATAGTATGAGGCAGGAGCTCAGCTTCATTCTTTTCCAGGTGAGCATTCATTTCCAGTGTCCTTGTTGTTTTGAGACAGGGTCTCACTATGCAGCCAAGGCTGGGCTTGAATTTGTGAATTTTCTGCCTCTGCCTCCTGGGTACCGGAGACCACTTTTCTGCCTAGGCTGGCCTTGATCTCCTAGGTTCAAGCAACCCTCCTGTGTCAGCCTCCCAAGCAGCTCTAACTATAGGAATGAACTGTAATGTTGAACAGGGAAGAGACTACTCTTTTTTTTTTTTTGGCAGTACTGGGTACTGAACACAGAACCTTTGTATTTACTAAGCTACATCCCTAACCCTTTCTTTTTATTTTGAGAGGTCTTGATAAATTGCTGGTTGCCCAGGCTAACCTTGAACTTGTGATCCTTCTGCCTTAGCCTCCCGGAATGCTATAAGTGTAGGTATGGGCCACCACACCAGGCTAAGAAGAGACTATTCATTAGCCATTGACAATTGTGTTGAAAATCAGTCAGAGGCCAGGCTTCCAAAACTACTGCAATCCCTCCTCCCTTAAACTGAAATACTCCATAGTGCTCATCTGGAATTTCCTAGTTATTGTCTGGCCATGGTCAGATTGATGATGTGAGGTCAGATTCTTGGAGCAAGACGGGACCATGGCACGCCCAGTGGAGAAACACAATCTGCGGATACTGACAAGCTCGAGGGGAAAGGGGCTATGGGCCTGTGAGAATGCATCTAACCTGCCTGCTCCCCCGTATCTGAAATGCTGGAGACGATTCCATTCTATGGGGGGAGGGTTACTGGGAGAAGCAGGGGACAGGTGGTGCTTTTCCATCTCCAGACCCCCAGCTGCAGGCTGCTTTCCTTCTGCCAACAGAGAGACATTCATATCTAGGGGTCCTGACAACAAAACTGAGCCCCAAAAGCCTAGAAAAGGGGGTCTGGCAATCAGAGAGAAGGTTGGCCTAAACAAACAGAACTCACTTCGAGCAAAGAAAACTTCGGGAGCAATCAGCCAACAGTCGTTTACATAGCAGGGAAATATAAATGCATGTGAAGGAATTTAAGTCCATACAAAAGAAATGGTCCCGGGGCTGGGGATTTAGCTCAGCAGCCTAAGTGCCGGCTTTGCAAGTGTGAGGTTGTGAGTTCGATTCCTGATACAAAAAAAAAAATGCTCCCATAAAATCAAATCAAAACAAAACAAAAATCCAAGCCAGGTATGGTGGTGCACACCTGTAATCACAGCCCTCCTGAAGGCTGAGGAAAGAGGGTCACAAGTTTGAGGACAGGTTAGGCAACTTATGAGACTCTGGCTCAAAATAAGAAATAAAAAAAGGGCAGGGATATAGCTGAGGGCAAAGGCCCTGGGTTCCATCCCCAGTACTGGGAGGTGGAGGGGGGAGTTACTTTTTTTTAGTATGGTATTTTGGTTGTATGTGGTCACCCCACGCCAATCATTTTTGGGAGTTAAATTTCTAAAATCGAGGTTAAAGTCATAAAAGTTAAGCACTTCAGGGAGTAGGAGGGTAGCTCAGTAGAACAGCACATGCTTTCCACCACGCCTGAGGCCCTGGGATGGATACTGAGTATCCCCTCAAAAAAATCACATAAAAAGATGTTCATGTGGGGCTGGGGATTTAGCTCAGCACCTGCCTAGCAAGCGTGAGGTTGTGAGTTCGATCCCCTGTACCCCCCCCCAAAAAAAAAAGATGTTCATATTTACAAGTATTTGTTCCTATCACATTGGCAGATATTTAAAATAACTATAAGTGGTTCTTATCCTTTGCTAATAAAAATGTAAATTGCTAAGTTTTGAACAGTAAACTAATAAATTCTTACAAGTAAAAATAGATATAGTCAGGCCTAGAGTTGTATCTCAGTGACAAGAACACCTGCCTAGCATGTGTGAGGGTTTGGGTTTGCCCAGCAGCACTGCAAAATGAAACAAAACAAAACACCAAATATCCCTCTCTATACTCTCCCCCAATAATCCCACTGTTGGTTATTGTTATGAGGTAATTCCATTGCCTAGAAATATAATCGCCAGCTTCAGGGACACATGTAAAGTATGTTCTTTAGAAGAAAAAAGTAGAAACAAAATAAACGTCTACGTACAAAAAAATAGTCGAAAAAAACCCCTATGGTATATTTACCACATAGAATGTCATGTAGCCATGAAAGGCTCACAAGGTGATTGAAAGAATTTCCATCACACAGGGATGTTTTAAGATCAAGTGGATTCATGGATACAAGAATCTACTTCAAACTGTGAAATGCTAGCCAGGTGGATGCAGGGCGGGTAATGTGTGTGTGCTATACCTGAAGAGGCAATGTGAATTCTCTGACGCTGTCTGTGGAGTCGGGCTTCCGGCTGAGCCTGGCGACGTGTTCATGAGTGGATGAAGACATTCAAGGATCTACTCAACACCGAGCTTCAGAAGACCCGAGCGTCATAAAGACTCAGCAGACAGCCTCAAAGCCAAAGCCGGAGAGACGGCGGTGCTGTTTATCAGCTTCCTTAGGGCACAACTCATTCCTCCTAAGTTACTTTTCCACAGGCCAGATTTTGTCTTTTATCATGATAAAACATCGTGAATTTTGATGTTTTGATGACAGTCTTGCTAAAATGTGCTATCCACCCTTTCCCCTCCTAAGCAGGAGACATTATGAATGTTCACTATAGTAGTGCCAGGTGATCCAGTGGCAATGGACACTTGTCATTTCTTGTCGTCTCTTTTAAAATCTGGCTGTCTGCTCTCAGTCTAATAATGATGATTTCCAATCATTTTAATTTTTACTGGAAAGCTAGAAGATTAATCTTACTAAGAGCTGCATATTAAGCATCAGTCAGTATGACTGTAAAGAAACTGTCAGACAAAGGACATGGCTTTTGCCCTGCCCTGACACTCTCGGGGCCTTTCCTGAATGGGGCTGCTACAACCATGCTGCTCTCAGCACCCGTGTGGAAGACTGACAGGCTGACCTGAAGTCCAGAGCAGAGATACACTGTGACCCAGAAAGATCAACAGACACAAGTACAAGCTAGCTACTACCACCTCTCCAGTGCAGCTGCCAAGCTGAACCTCTGGTCATTGAAATCAGCAAAACCAGAAATAGTTACACGAAGGATATGGGTGTTTAGATTGTCCCATGCTAAAAAAGAGTTATTATTTTGGCTTAAATGGATTTACTCATGTGATTAATGTTTAAAGACTGCATATTCCTTGCTACCTACTATCTTAAAAACTGAAATACAGAGCAAGATGTAGCTCTTCCCCAAAATCAGTTCTGTTCTATAATGATTTCTTAAAAGCATTCCTAAACCATTTGTAGTTTTACCATATTCCAGTGCCATCTGTACTACTGCCTGTTACTTTATTTATTTATTACCTTGTTTTAAAGACAGGGTCTCACTTTGCAGTTCAGGCTGGCCTTCAGCTCACTTTGTAGCCAGGCTGATCTTGAATTTGCAACAATCCTCCTGCCTCAGCCTCCCAAGTGCTGGGGTTATAGGTGTGTGCCACCATGCCCAGCTTTGCCTGTTCCTTTAAATGACTATCCAAATTAATTCTATTTTTCTCAATAAGCAAGTATAATAAAATATCAACCAGTTTCTCCATTAACCACCAAAACTACCTCGAGTACCAATTAAGTCACGACACTTTGGAAATATCAGTCTTGTGGGAATCACATTACTGATCTCTACTACCACTGAAGCCCCAATACATGCCACAGTCTCCTGTACAGCTGATCATGACCAACCTGACCCTCTATTTCAAAGGGGGCCATAGTCACAGGAGATGAGAACTATCTGCAGAGACACTTGGATTCACATTCACATGCCTGGAAGATGGCTGTGCCCAAGGATGCAAAAGAATATATGTAATTTATCGATGAGCCGATAACACCAAGGATAAAGAAGACTGTTTAAGAACACTAGATAAGCAGCTATGGATGACAGGTAAAGAGAACTGGTTAGTTATTTTTCTCATTACTGATGCCCAAAGTTCAGGGAGGAAAGGTTTACTTAGCTCACAGTTGTAGAGGTTTCAGTCCATCACCAGCTGGCTCCAAGGCAGGGTGCATGGCACAGAACAGTTCGTGGCGGGCAGAAGGTGGCAAAGCAAGCACAGAAGAAAGACAAGACTCCTTCTGTCCCTCTGAGGGTACACAGGCTGCCCACCCTGGGGCAAGTGTAGCACTCACACTCTTAGTCCTACTCAGAACTATGACACACCACTTAGTGGACTATTTAGTAATCACACATCTTCAAGCCCAGCATCACACACTCTAAATTCTGCCATCTCTGAAAAAGCCTTATGGCTACATGAAGCTCTGGGAGGAAATCTAGGCACAAACCTTAACAGAAAAATAATAATTGGGTGTAGCGGTGTGTGCCTGTAATCCTAGAACTCAAGAAGCTGAGGCAGAATAACTGGAGGCCAGCCTGGGCTACATAGTGACCCAGCCTCAACTGTAAAGTGAGACCCCATCTCAAACAAACAAAAACAAAAAACAAGCAATGACAACAAAACAAGAAAATAATATATAGAGAATGATAAAGACAAAAATAAAATTATACTTTAACCAACTTGTATCAGTGTTCCATTGTTGTTTCTAACACGCTACTGAAAATGTTTGCAGTCATTTTAATATCGGTCAACAAACTGACCTACCAAAGGAAATGCAACAATGACTGAACAACCCTTGGTGGCAGAGAGGAGATACTATAGAGACCAAGACCTGTTCACAAGTACAAAATTCCCTCTCCTTGGACATGAAAGCTGTAAGAATGATAAGGGAGCTGCCGGCCAAGGTCAGGTGCAGTTTAAATTACGTGAAAGTCACACTGAGGGCAGCCTAAGAACAGCCCCTGTTGCAGCCTGCCCTTTGGCAAGATGAACCAGCCAAATAAGCCAAATACCCTGGACTCTGAGGGAGGCAAGGCATGCTTACAGACCACTGGAAGCCAAGTAGAAGCAAAGATTTTAAGTCATGGATGAGATGACTCATGATGAGATGTACTGTAATTTAACAGAAATAAATGTAAGGCTTGTACCTGGTCTCAAAATTGACAGCACAAATACAAGGTATAAGCCAAGGTGTAAGAAAGATGCAGTTAAACAGTGGCACACGCAAGTAAAGTGTGAGAGAGATTCATGGGCAGAGAAGGCTGACAAAAGGACAAATGGAATCTAAATATTTGTGGCAGGCTTCAGGAGGAAAACAGTGAACTGGAGATCACGGATAGGAGAGGCAGGCAGAATGCATGCAGAACGCCCTCTGTGCTAGAGGGAAGAAACAAAGACACGGCTGGGCATGGAACACGCTTGTAGTCCAGCACTTGGAAGGCTGAGGAAGGAGGGTCGCCTGAGTTCCAGGCCAGCCTGGGCTACACAGTGGTCACAGCCAGCCTGCACTACATAATGAAACCCTGTCTCAAAGAACAAAATAAAACAAATAACAACAAAAAAATAGTAATCCAAGCTCAAACAGAATACTGATCCCAGTGATGCTCAGAGGGAGGAGGGGTAAGAGGTAGGATGACAGTTACTTAAATGGAAGACACCAGCTCTGAAGTTCTACCCTTCTGGCTTCCAGAAGGGGCGGACCGGGAGCTAATTACTGGATACTGGAGCTTAAGTGAATATTCTTTGTCTCTCTAGGCTGCCGCAGATGCAGGGCAAGTGCTATGAGCGCTATGGCAGTGTCAGGTTTATTGCCAGAGCCACAGTGATTAACAAAGGAAGGGAAAACCATCTCTCCACCCTGCGGGGAGGGCACCTAAAGGAGCCGCACATATCAGCAGCATCCCAGGATTTCAAGCACAAACTCCAGCACCGGGCTGCCCGAAGCACACTCATCAGTGTGAGCATAGCGTGTTGTGTGATTCAGAAACATTCTCTTTAATAGCACTCGGGAATGAGTCACCTAGTAATAACTTGGTACTTAAGTCCTTTGAAATATTTAATCCAGTATTCTACTCAGATCAGACTGCAGAAGATAGCAATCAGTGATAAAGAGATGTGAGAAATTAGCTAATGACAACAAAAGCAACCTGCTGACACAACATTTCCTGATAGCTAAGGTGACACAGCAGGGCTAAGACCAGCACAACTGATGGGAGCTCACAGGCAGCAACTGACAGCCTCCCACAGCCGGCAACCAAGGTGCAGGCGATGTGCTGAGAACAGAGGATTCCATCAAGGTAAGAAAATATCGGAAATAAAAGGTTAAGATGCTGTACTCCTACATTCCAAGCCAAGGGCATTATTTGAGGAGGAGAGGTTTAATTTGGTTCACGTCAAGTTCATTATTTTTTAAAGTGAATTCTGGAGGCCCAGGAAAATCTAGAGGGATATGTCACCTTGGATAGGAATGGTGAGTGACTTGATGCTTCATTTAACACTACATCTGGGACCCTGAGTTCTTACCATGAGCCTATTTTAGAATCAGGATAAGCTTTAGTTTAAATCCACACATGGAGGACTGGGGATATAGCTCAGGAGGGATAAAGTGTCTTCTTGGCAAGTGCAAGGTCCTGAGCTCAATTCCCAGTACCAAATAAAATAAAATAAAATAAACAGCTACTGTTTAAAAAAAAGTAAAATAAAGTCACACATGGGCTTTCCCTGACCTTTAAAAAACTGACTAAACCAAAGTCACAAACTATGAATCTCCAGAGTCAAATCAGATGGAGAACAGTAATAATGCATCAATTCACTTAATTTAATTATGTACTTATTTCTTTGTAAGGTACTGGGGATTGAATTCAGGACCCTGTGGATGCTAGGAAAGCACTCTATCACTAAGCTACATCTCCCAAGTTACCTTTTGTTTCTTTTTTAATGTACTATGGAATAACTAGGAAATGAGCAGCACTGAAAGCTTGAAGTCTTTTTTTTTTTTGGTACCAGAGATCGAACTCATGACTTCACACTTGCCAGGAAGGCGCTTAAGCCACTGAGCTAAATCCCAGCCCTTGAAGTCTTAAAGATTTTGGTTGTATTTTTTCCTCTCTTTTACTCAGCCCAGGCTTGCTCTGCAGGACCAAGTCCTCCCTTACCTTACTTTAAATTTTTTTCTACCTGAAATAAATGTAAAACTTTGTTACCACTTAAAATTTTTTTTTCCCAGCCTATGTCACAGAATACAACTAATATTCTCAGTACATATGATATTTTCTATCATACACCAGCCAACAATACTAGAAATGTTATCTCCAGAAGAAAAAGAGAATACAGAGATTTTAGAATCATTTTTTGATGTGACACAGAAGGGTCAGGTAACAATATTTCACATGGTACACGGATTCACCTTCTAGCCTGGCTTCCTCCTGTTATGGTGGATATCTGGGGTGTTCCCCAAAAGCTTTATAAGTTTGGAAGATAACTGGACCATGGAGATACTACACTCTTCAGCAGATTATTCCACTGAGTTCACAGCTGACTTGCTGTTAGGAGTTAGGGCCTGCTTAGAGGCTGGTCACTGTGGGCAGGACCTGGAAGGGTTTATCTCCTTCCCTGGATCCTTCCTTCCCTCTCTGCTTCCTAATCACCATGATATGAGCAGCTCTGCTCCACCAGACCCTTCTGCCAGCCCCTTCCTACACTGGAGTCATCCAACTATGGACTGACACCTCTAAAAAGTGTGAGCCAAAATAAAACCCTTCTCTAAGTTCAGCGTCTGAGACAGATTCAGAGAAGTGGGCTCATTAATGTGACCACTTGACCATACAGCTTAGAAACCTTGGAAGGTGGTTCATGGGAGGAATTTTGAAAGGTTTAGAAATGCCAACTAGAAAAGACCCAAAATGCTGTAAGCCAAGCTTGATGGAAGATTCTGGTGAGAGTTCAGAAGACCAGAATGCTGAAAGCAATACAGTCAGTAAGGCTAAAAACAGGAGGTTTCAGTTGGGAATCAGACTCCATTGGCAACTGGAGGCCATGTGTATTGTACTCAGGCAGAAAAACTGTCTACATTTTACCTGCCTTCTGAGACTTTGTGGGAGACTGAGATTAAGGCAGCAGCCTAATCTAGTAGAGGAAATTTCAAGGCAGCCCAACATCCAGGCTGTTTAATGAATACTGCTTGCTGATTTTAGTGAGATATAAATGAGAATCAGGAGCAAATGGCACTGTCAAATGATTTTAAAAGTTGTAGCTTCATCAGGAGGAAGCACCTGAAAAGTTGGGGAAAGGAGAGCATGGGTTGCTGAAGAGACTGGATTTAAAAAGAAGCCAATAGTTTTCATTGGAACAATAGAAAAGTTGGCATATTGGCACCCCAGGAATCTGTAAGACTGCCTTTGCAGGCTCAAAACTGCAAAATTATAAAGCTTTCATTTAAAAAGAGAAATACAGGGAGCCCTGCTCAAGAAGGGTCACCTAGGAAACTGATTCCCTTGTATTCCTTCTACACTGCCCAGCTATCCAGGCTCTCAGAAGTCTCTATAACCACGATCCAAGGGAGTTGGCTACTGCTTGAGCTGGCAATAGACCTTGTCATCATCCCTGTGGCACTGGCTTTATGGTCATGCAGAATGCAAGAACTGAGGGGCAGGCGGGCTTCCTCTCAGATTTAAGAAGGTGGTGTGGGAGGCCAGGCAGTGTGCCCCAGAAAAGGTAGTACATGAAGCTGTGAGAGTGATACTAGAAGAAATGGGGCTAGATAGGACTAGACCGGCAGGGCAAACATTAAATCCTGTAGCTCCCTGGCCAACACACAGAGCAAGTTATGAGATGTGAGCTCCAAACCAATTAGTGGTGCCACTACTTGCAGCCCTCATGGTCTCCTCTTGGAGTGGCTCTGCTTAGCAGATGAGGGTTTCCTCAGCAAACATCCCACATTTCTGGCTTCTCCAACTTTCTGGGGTCTCCACTGAACTGTCAGCATCACTCTTACAGCTTCATCTACTATCTTTTCTGGGGCACATTGCCTGGCCTCCCACACCATCTTCTTAAATCTGGGTGGAGGCCCACCTGCCCCTCAGTTCTTGCATTCTGCGTGACCATAAAGCCAGCGCCACAGGGATGATGACAAGGTCTACCGCCAGCTCAAGCAGTAGCCAACTCCCTTGGATCGTGGTTATAGAGACTTCTGAGAGCCTGGATAGCTGGGCAGTGTAGAAGAAATACAAGGTAATCAGTTTCCTAGGTGACCCTTCTTGAGCAGGGCTCCCTGTATTTCTCTTTTTAATGTTTACCCTGTGCCACTATAAGTCAGTGTTTAACTTTCTTATTTGCACAGGGGCTCACAGCTAAGAGTTTGCCTTGAGTTTCAGAGGACTTTTCAGTAATGCTGGAACTGTTAAAGCTTTGGTGACTCTTAAGAGACAGACTAGCCGGGTGTGGTAGCACACACCTGTAATCCCAGCACTCAGGGGTAGGGTGGTAGGGAGGATGCTGAGGCAGGAGGAGGATCATTCCCAATTTGAGGCCATCCTGGGCTGCATAATTAGAAGCTGAAGAGAAAGAGAGACAGAGACAGAGAGAGAGACCAAATGCATTTGTATAGTAAGATGAACTGTTTTTTTTTTTTTTTTAGACAGGGTCTCACTATAGAGTTCAGGCTGGTCTTGAATTCACTGTATAGGAAGGCTGGTCTGAAACTTCTGACAATCCTCCTACATCAGCCTCCTGAATTTTGGGATTACAGACAACATGCCACCATGTCCAGTTGGATATGACTCTTCTGGAAGCCAGAGAAGGAATGTTGCTTTAATTTCTGAATAATTTATTTTGACACAGGATTTCATTTGTCAGGCAGGACTCCTGATTCACCCTCCCAGAGTGCTGGGATTACAAGCATGCACCCTATGATACCTGGATCTTAGAACTTTTCAATTCAAGGATTCAGATAGATTTTTTCTAAATTTAACTTTTATTTACTATTTTTTTAATTTAATTTTTGTGGTGCTAGGGATGAAGACCAGGGCTTTTGCGCATGCTAGGCAAGTGCTCTATTACTGAGTCATACCTTCACTCCTATTTAAACGTTTATTTTTTTCAACTTTTTTCTTTATATAGATAAAGGTAGCCCCATGGGAAAAACTCCCTGGTACCTCCCCTCCTGAAGATCCATAGCCAGCAGGAGGCAGGAGCCATGGTGATGAGAGTGTCACTTTTTTGGATCTAGGGCACCCCCCAAAACTTCATGTATTTGGGAGGTGACTAGTTCACGCTGGTGTTCTACCTGTCAGTGGACTCATCCACTGATGAGATCACAGATGTCAGGAAGTGAGGCCTGTTTAGAGGCAGGTCACAGGGTGAGTGACCAAGAGGAAAGAGTATACCTTCTTGCCTGGCCCCTCTTCGCTCTGCTTCCTGGTGGCCTTGATGTGAGTAGCTTTCCTCCACTAGACCCTTCTGCTACACCCTTCCTAACATGGAGCTGGCAACTACTGTGAAGTCATCAGATTGCTAACTCCTTTTTCTTCTGAGTGATAAAATCCTCTAAAAACCATGAAGTAAAACAGAACAAAATTCTTTAATTAGAGGGTGTTGGCTATTGTGTCTTGGTGATGAGGACATTAACTTTTAAAAAGTCTATATTATTTGGGAATGTGGCCAGAAATATTTGGGAGCATAAATTACCCCCAATCAAGTACTGATAGCAGAAGAATATATCATACGGGCAAGAAAATTGTTAAAAATCCGTAAGATATGTAACTGTTATTGCATCACCCCCTCACTTCCCGCAAGGTACACAAAAGCAAAGCACCTTGTCTAAGTCACAACTCACAGATCTGTTTTCCCAACTGGATGAGGAGTTTGAACTAGCGTTTCCAAGTAGAAATAAGCACTGACCAAGAAACTAGTAACTGACTATACCACCTGAACCCCAGGTGAAAGAACCTCAGTGTTCTGTTGTAACTACACAGAAAAACAGTGATGGTCTTTTTCCTATTATTTATCTCATAAATTAACTCTATGCACAAATATGACAAAGAAAAAAGGAACATTTTAAACAATCTAAAGAGATTTTCATATCAAAAATAACTATAATTCCAACAGAGCAGACATACAAAGAGAACAGGACAGGAGAAATCAGGGCTCATAATTAGGAAGGGAAGCAAACAGCTCTCTTCTATTCAAAGAAGATTTTTTCCCCTTCTCTTTAGATGACCCAAATTCCTTTTCAAAAAACTATTTCTAGTCAAAGGCTCTAAAACTCCCAGCATTTCAAAATAAGCCAAGGTAGGATTAGTTCAGGCAATATTTTAACTCAGTTTTGGGTTCCTCTCAAAGGGTCAAGTCAAACAGCTTTAGCTACAGGCAGTTTTCAGGGCAGATCAGACAGTGAGCACAAGAGCAGTAAGATAAAGACTGAGTTGTAGGAGTCCCAGGCTAAGGTTAGGAACAAAAATAGCCCAGGAACAAGTCATTAGAGGCCGACTCCTTTTGCTAATGAGTCGTCTTATATATCCCAACAGCAGCCAGAGACGAAACATAATATTATCAACACTTCTGTGAGTATGGTTGTTGGGTCATGTTAATCTTCATGCAGGTTAAAAATACCTTTGGTAGACTTTAGCAAATTTGAGATGTTTCCAGTAGAGTCAGAAAAAAATTGTTTTAAGATGTGAAGTACTTATGGTGCTTGCAAAGAAAGTGCAATGGAAAACATCTCATTAAATTGAAAATGGGTTATTTTAAATAGCATAGTATTCAAAGCAAACATTACATGCTTTGGCTTAGCTATCACAATGTTCCTTAAATAAAGGTATATTTAGAGACTCTCAACTTGGCTAACTGAAAATCAGTCTCTCCAGTTCTCAATATTAGACTAAAATAGTAGAAGAAAGAATATTTGGCAATTGTATTAAAAACCTATTTTTCTTCCTTATACAGAGACATTTTATATGACATTTTAGAAAGATGTAACATATAATCACAAGTAATCAAAAGACAAAGAATTAGAAAAATTAATTCTGGAGTTGGGGATATAGCTCAGTGCTACTGTGATTTCTAGCACAGAAAATCCTGCTTTTGAGCCCTGGGCCCCAGGAAGGAAGGAAGGAGGGAGGAAGGGAGGAGGAGAAAGAATGGAGGGATGAGGGTATGGAGGTAAAATATATAAATACTAAAGGGAATATCAACCACACACCCCATCGCTATCAAGAATACACAGTTGCTGTTTCCTTTCCCAACCCCTAATCCTCTGCAGACTGAAAAGACATGGTAGGTGGGAAACTCTTGTTAATAAGACCCTGAGGAAGGAAAAACAGTCGACTGCTTATTACAGCGCATGCTTCTTTTGTGCAATTTGTGCATGAGAGAAGGGAGAGTTGAAAATACAGGAAGTGCTTTCTCAACAGGTTTCCCTAGAACATTATTTCCAAAACTATGGTATATTTCAGCAGAATTCTACAATTTAAAAAATCATGAAAAATTGTATGTTTCTTTCTTGGGTCTTCACAATGAAGATTAGTATGTAAAAGATTCTAATGTGCCCTAGAACTGTGGTGGCAAACCTATGTCATACCTGCCACTGTGGACTATTTGTTAGCACTGAAAGCTCCAAAAGTTCACCATCACTGTCTTCGAATAAACCCGCCTATTTGCTTTAAGCAAGCATTTTCACACTCATTTGACTCAAAAACAGAATGATTTAGGGAAACATTCTAGAGACGGATTTCTGGGTAGAGTAGGAAATTCTGAAAACTCCTACTTCTGTTTAAAAAACTCAAATAACTATCCAATTTTACCCCTATCTTGTCTGAGATATTCAACTACATTTTTTTCTGAATTCAAATTAGGTTGTCTTCAGTAAGAATCTTTCAAAAAGCTCAAATATTAAGTCATCTGTAGTTTCACAAAAATCAATATGCTACTATACTTTGACAAAATGCTTTATAGTTTTTAAAGGCATTTTAATTTATACATACACACACCCTTCCTAAAAGCTAAATAGCAAGTGGTACAGTGAGGACCAAAACCTAACATTGCCTAATTCTAGTGTGGCACCCTATCTTTTGGTTAACAAAACAAAACAAAACAAAACAAAACTTCTATGAGCTGAACTGAGAGAAAATAAGCATGTGTACTTCACAATGTAAAGTTAACAGACCTCTAGGAGACAACATGACTATATTATACTAACCAATAGTTGAGGGTGGGGTTCAGATTTTTATAAACAAATTATGCATATCAATTTAACTATATCTTTTTTGCTAGGTTAAGACAGAGCTAACTGATCCTTATTTAATAATTTTCTCATGCATACGCCTGTGATCCCAGCAGTTAGGAGGCTAAGGCAGGATCATGAATTTGAGGCCAATGTGGGTTGCATAGGGAGTTCAGTGTCAGTCAGAATTACATAGTGAAACTGTCTCAAAAAGCCAAAATAAAAAATAATTTCCTCATGACTACATAGTAGACAAAAGAGTAGAAAAATAACCATGTAAAAAGATCACCTATTTTCAACGATCTCATTTTTCACACTACAAAAATATTTCATAAATGAGTGGCCTAGACTTGAGTTATAAAGAAACTAGATTGAGTACAGCTTTCACAGCTAAGTGTTCATTTGTTATAACATCTAAAAATACCACTGCGACAGACAGAATGAGTACAAGTGACAGCTTTTGCTCTTATTATATTTAAATATTTTAAGGTTCTGGTTTTTCACAAAAAGTATTTGAAACAATGCAAGCAAAATTTAATCCTATGCCAATCTTTTTTTTTGTTTTTTGGTACTGGGAATCAAACTCAGGACCTTACCCTTGCCAGGTAGGCACTGAGCTGTATCTCCGGCCTAAAATTTAATCCTACCTTCTATTTTATTTCAGGTATAAAATCTTCATTATCACAGAAAGTATAGTATGTCAGTATTTCTTTCTTGGGCTAGAAAGGGAAAAAAAATCCTTAAATACCTTTTTTCCAACACTGGGGATTAAACCCAGGGATGCTCTACCACTGAGGTACGTGCCCAGTCCTTTTTATGTTTTATTTTGAGACAGGCTCTTGCTAAATTGCCTAGGATCACTATGGACTTTCAGTCCTGCCCAAGCCTCCAGACAGCTGGGATTACAAGCATGTGCCACCACACCTGGTCCCTTAAATCCTTTAAATGGAAAATGTACCTCAGTGTTTACATCTATAAATGAAACTTTAAAGTTTCTACATGTGTGTCTTGGCTAATACCCAAATAATGTTGTTGGTAGGCTTATGTTAATTTTTGGTCTGCCAAATTTAATCATTTCATCAACCTTATATTAAGGGTCTGAGCAGGCATTAAAAAAAATCCAACAATAACCTTGAACATATGGCTAGGGAACAGTCCAATTAAAAAGGCCAGACCCAGCAATAATACAAATTAACATCTGTACAGCCTTAATAACTTCCCAAAGCACTCTTTCATCTGTCACTGTTTATCTGGGCAATAAACTGTGAGGTACTTAGGCTGGTGATTTTTACCATCACAAGATAATGAAATTGAGTTCCTAAAAGGCTAAGCAGCTTGCCAAGGTCACAAGATAATTGAGAAACAAGCCAAGAGTAGACTCAGAATTCCCAGTTCTCAAACCAGTCCTCTTTTTCACTATGGCAACTGTCCTCTGGGAAGTGAGGATAGATGGGTTTAGGACATATCCTTCCTTACACTCTGTTGGTCCTGCCTCTAAGTGCCCTGCCCCGTTGGTGGTCCAGGGAACCTCTGACACCCACGAGAGCAAATCATAGCCTCTTGTATGCTGAGACAGAAAAAATGTGCTGAGTATCACGCAGCCTTGATATTATCAACACAGGGACAAATTACCAACTGGTAATAAGGTAAACCATAAAATATGGATAATATAAACCTTAACTGACTTAGTGTACATCACAATATTAATTTTTCCTGGGATATAGAAACTGAGACATGAATTATATCTGTGTAATGTATAATAACAATGTTCTACAGTAAAGTCACTATGCTACCAAAAATACCAAATATTTTTGATAAATGATCCAGAGGAGATGCATGGTTCACACTGACTTGAGAAAGATTTTACATGATGATCTAAAATAAAAGTGAAAAGAAAAATCGGAACAACTCCAAAAGGGACAGAAACACTTCAAACTCTTTTTTTTTTTAATGTTTAAAATTGCCCACATGCTAGAAAATCATTGTAACTCTAGAGGTGTCTTTCTTCCAGCAATGAATGTTCTGAGAAGTTATATGAAATATTAAAGCACATAAAAATTTTGATAAGAGGACCTATGCTCTCAGAAATGCTAACCTAGATAATTTCAAGGGAATGAAGATTCATGAGACCTTGGATGAGCAGAACTGCTTAGGAAGGAGTCCAACAAACAGAAGAAGCTCTGCCCTTACTTGTGGGAATTTGAAAGTCTCCAAATGTCTCCTAGATTCTCCTCTGTTGGAAAATGAAGAGGGTTGGGTGAAGCCATGCTTAAGATTAGGTCCAGCTTGAGTGGATTCTAATTGTCAAAGAATATTTTTTATATATTAAACAGCTAAACCTCGTTTTATTACTGTGATGAGAGTTAACTAAGTAGAAAAGGAAAGTTGTACAAAGTCCCTGAGGTCGACAGATGGAGATTCCGAAAGTTGTAAGAAAAAGATTTCCCATCTGGGCCACTTCTCAAACAATCAGCATTCGTCCATTTATCCAAAAATAAATAATCAATGTGTGTCCACTATGTGTCATGTTTTGAGTATAAAGTAGCTAATCTGAAAGACACACAGTCACTGCCTTTCGGATTGTATAATCTATCAATGTAGATGAGCATTAAATAAAGTATTATTTCATTACAGTGGTATTTAAATACACAAAGGAATAGTAGATGGTAGTATGATGACCTATGAGGAGTGCATAAGTTCCAGTGAAGAAAGTATTTTTAAAATTAACCCAGTCTGAGACCTAAAAGAAAAGCAGGTATTATCCAGGCAATGGAAGATACAATGATTCTGAGAAAAAGGCCAGTTGGCTGGCTCGAGATGAGGTGGTGAAAATGGGGAGCTGAGGCAGAAACACAAATACAGCACATGAAGAGTCATATAGGTAAGTTTAGGGATTTTAACTTTTATCTGAAATAGAATATAAACCAAAGGTTTAAGGGAAAGTAGTGATTTGTTTCAAGTTATGATTTTAAGCTAGGCATGGTGGTACATGCCTATAATCAGCACTTGGGAGGCTGTGGCAGGAGAATTACCATAAATTTGAGGTCATCCTGGGTTACACAGTGAGTTCAAGGCCAACCTAAACTACATAGTGAGACCCTGTCTCCAAGACAAAAACAAACAAACAAACAAAAACTTCATGATTTTTCATTTGAGCCTTTTCAATTAATTATACTACGTGTTTGTAGTATATAATATTTACATTTCTTGTGTGGAGTTGGTATTTATGCAAAACATTTCTAAATTCCCTTTTCATTCCCTTTCCTTCTCTTTATCCCCTTTCCATTTGAAAAAGATCTATCTCCCTACTTCCTAATATCGATTTTTCATTTTGCTCTTTAATTATAATTTGGGTTTCATATATAAGAGAAGTCATTTGATATTTAAGCTTATGTGTTCAATTTATTTCACATAAATGACCACCCTGATTGTCTTGTAAAAAATGATTTGAAGGTAGCATAAAGCTGAACTGGTGAGCCCAATGGGGAAGCTATTCCTGATGTCCAGGTGAGACAAGGCTAGATGTCTGGTATCCTTGACAGCCTTCCATGGTTGCTTCCAATCCTCACTGAATAATAGATCATACTAATTTATTCTACATATAACTGAATGCTTGCTGTGTGCTAGGTACTCCCCATTCAGATCCTTGGCACAAGTGGTAGAATCAAGGTCATGGTAGGTCTGTACTACCACCATAATCCCCGTCCATCTCTCTTAGTCCTCCCTGTGGCTAGATATGAAACAGCAAAATGTCTATAAATCAGTGAACAGGGTCCCCTGTGACCCTGATCATAGCTATAGCAGAATTCACAAGTTTGTCCCAGCAGCCTGTGACGCTTTGTTCCTCTGACTTTGAAAACCATAGATTAAGCAGGGTCCTCTCTCTATAAAAGGCTGAATACAGAAGATAAAAACAATATATGTGCCCTGATGTAATGTTGTCATTGCACAAATGATTATTTTATTGTACAAATGAACCTCTTCTTTTACATTTAAAACCTATGCACTAAAATACCTCTATAGGACACTGTTCACTCTTGCATGATGGTCAGCCCTCAAGCTGTGAGGTGCACTTCTTTTCCTGCTTCTGCTTGGCTTGGGCTCATGTTGTAGAGCATGTTTCTTTTCGCAGCTCTGATAAATCCTTGCTGCTATTTGTGTTTGTCTTAACCAATTCTTCGCTCAGGACAGAAAGCACTCTTGTTCACTCTTGCATGGTTCCTACCATCATGCTGTAGGGTGTAATTTTTCTCCTACTTTTACTTTGCCCACATCCACTCTGTAAAGCCTCTTTTTTCTATCTTTAATAACTTCACTACTGCTTTAAAAAACGAGACCTCTATAGTCTAAAGTTGACTGTGATGAAGGTTGCACAATTATGTAAGTATGCTACAAGCTTTTAATTGTATTCTTTAAAATGGGTGAACTGTATGGTATGTAAATTCCATAAAAGAGCTCAACAAGGCCATTCGTTGGCTGTGGGGGGAGAGAACCAGGCCTAACAAGGAGCGATGCCCACCTGGAAACCAGAACCATGCACTGGCCACTGCCAGAGTGAGGACAGACAGACCGAAGCCTCTCTCTGTGGGTCAGAGCCATTTGTGGACTGTGGGTGGGGAGAGAGCCGGGCCTCACAAGGAGTTGAAACACACCTTGAAATCATACCATTTTCACTGTTTTCTTGGGTTAGGTTTTGTTCTCTTTTGTTCTGCTTGATTATGTTAAATCTGATGGCAGGAGCAGCTATTTAAAAGAGAGCAAAACATATTATGGTAGCCATTTTTGGATTTACTATTAGATTATTTTGAAACCCTTTATTTGCATTCATTGTCTTGCTTTTATTGTTTCTGCTCTGTTCTGTTGTGTTTGATTTTCACTACGTCCGAAGGTATTTGCAGCTATTTTGAAGACATCAACAGGTGTTACGCTAACTGATGCTAACTTCATAAGGTTTTGAAGTCCTGTAATACCTATGCTAGTTTATCTTGATTGGTTTTATTTTGTTTTATTTCCCTCTGTTTTATACTCTTTAAAATAAAATTTAAAAAATTAAAAAAGGGAGCTTGATAAGCTGTTATAAATAAACCCTCTCTTCCTTACAAATCATGATACTATAGGCGAGTGAAATGACACTAGAGATGAAGGTGCTCAACCTACAGTGTTGCACATTGGCATATTGTATTCATAGAAAAGCCAAAAAGACTCTAAGAAGAAATCAAATCTACAAGGTTTGTATTTCCTTGTAAACTATCTAAAAGTTTACAATAATAATGTGTAAACTTTCAAAGGAGCTGTTTTTTGTTGCTTTGTTTAGTTTTTTTGAGACAGGGCCTCACTACATAGTTCAGATTGGCCTTGAACTTACTGTGTATCCCAGAGAGGCCTTGAACTCATGGAGATACTCCTCCCTCAGTCTCTTGAGTACTGTGATTGTGTGCGTGGCTCTACCAAGTCCAGCAAGCACTTTTTTGAAAAAAGTATGTTGGATACAAAAGAGGTAAAGAAAATATACTAATCGATTTCTCCTTTATGCACCTGTGTTTATGCAGGAAAGGTACAAACTGAAAGTGCACACTTCAAACAGGCTTAGGACTTCAAAGGTTTCAGACACTTAACAAACTGTCTGACATGATGGCCAGGCACTGCTGCTCTACAGGTGGCCTCTCCACCCCTCCCAACAGGGGAAAGGGCTAGGCCCGCAAACAGAAAGCAAGTGGTCCTTAAAATCTCACAGGTAATTTTAAAAATTTAATGATTGCACTGAATTTAGAATGTTACAGACAGCGATAAAGGCTCCTTTGAACAGAAAGGTAATAATGGTTGATGCTACTTAATGTAGTCGAGGTTTGGCTTAAAGGCTGCTCTAGGCTCACATGAAAAGGAGAATAACTCTAGTATTTTGGGATGTCCAATAGCAAGGACTGTAGGCACAGTTAGAAACAGGCTCTTAATTTTTAGCACAACTAGTTTCACAACCTTCATTATGAGACAGTTATTTAAAACCTAGAAGGCTTATTCAGGAAAGAGTATGTGTCTAATGACAGAAATTCTCTGCAGACAATGGGTGTCTGGTCTTTTGAGTTGCCTGAGCTACAATGAGTGAAGAGGAATTGTCTTGGGTCACATATATACAATACATAATATATAATATTGTTAATGAGTACCCAATCTTTAACTTTAAAAAAAGACATCATCATGTTTAAAAAAGACAATATAAAAATGAACCTAGTGGGAAATTTGACCTTGAATTTGTGAAACTAATGTATCAATGTCTGGTTCCATGGAAGTGGCTGCAATTTTCAGTGAGTTCTCAAGGTGTTTATCATAAATTTTTTATCTCATTTTATTCTTTGTGCACTTCATTCCTGAGAATCTATGTACTGCCAAATCTATGTACTGCCAAAAAGCAATGACACAAACTGTGACTGCGAAGGGATACTTTTCTTTGAGAAAACAGGTCTTCCAAAAGTCTGGTAAAGAGACATGATCATAGCTTTTCTGAGTTGAATGTCTAATTGCAATTGTATATATTCCATTTGAAGATTCACAGGCAATGTATTTATGTTAATTGAAAATTAAATTGCAGATATACTAAAAAACTGATTTTTCCCCCAGATTCCCAAACTTATTTATTCTCAAATTCTTGTACCAAAAAGGAAAGCAAGATTGCATATATTTCGCTGTTCAGTGGACTGTGTTTAGCCAACATATATAAGCCTAAAGTGATTTTCACAATCACAAATTAGTGGCACAAGCACATGTAATGTCTGACACGCAAGCTTTGATGGACTGACTGTATGTGGCGAGCTCAGGAGGCTAAGCTAGCACTGTACTGTGTCCTCCCCTACACAGTGTTCTGGTTGTGCTAGTGCAGTCCATGTCCAAGTACCGCACAAGCGAGTCATGAAAATATTGCTAAAAATCACATAGTAACAGTAAAGTTTATGATCTTGTGGGGCTGTATTACTAACTGTCCAGTGCTGCATGCAGCCCACAGGTTCAACAAGCCAGCTAGACAACCATGAGCAGGCAATCATTTTTATGAGAAAAAAGAATTACCTAAGGAACACTAATGTGCATGAATATAATAGGAGCTCTCTGCAAAGTTCAAATTTAATCTTTTGTAGAAAGATGAAATAAAAGTATGAATGAACCTTAAAAAAATGCGTCTATGAAGGGTGCAGTTAACAAAGGCTCATATGCCAGAGACAACATAATATTGTGCTGGCCATGTTCATTGTGAGAAGGAAACATGGAGCCAGAATGATAGTTTAGGGGAAAGGAGTATAATGTTTACAAATGAACAGTAAAAGGAGCCCAATTTAAGACAAAACTCTTAAATTTCTCTTAATAAAGAAAACAGTCTCCATATTGGTCAGGACAAACAAAAACCACAAAGATGGAACTGGACTTGGACAGAAGGGAAGTGTAAGGACTCTGCCACATGCAGTGATTTCTAATGCTGCCTCTGAGATGATTCTTATGGGGAAATGGAGTCCTCGCCTGAATTCTCTTTCATTTTCCCCAAGACCTACGTCTGTGCAGTCATTAGCTCCGGCTTCAGATGGGAAGAGAGAACATTACTTTAACACAGATGAGAACCCAAACCTATTCAGGTTAAATTTGTTGCATGGATTTACCAGTGATAGACGCAATGGTAGTCTCGATGTAAAAAATCTGCTATATCAAAGACTCCCAAAGTACAGGCACAAGCAAGTCCCCCAGCAGCAGCAGCAGTAGTTAAGAGACCTTTTCAAGGAGCACCATGTGTTGATTAAAGAAAAGCATCTCAAAGTGAACCAAGCAGTAAGAACAGGGAAGAGAGGAGAGATGAAACAGACATTATGCCTATCTTGCAGAGCTTATAGTCTTGTAGGGTGACTGTTACAAAAGAGGAAGCCTAGGATGCTATAAGTACTTGAAAACCAGGAATGGAACTGAATCTTTATCAGCTCTCTGAGTCTCCATTAATTGAAAGAGTGTTTCAAAATTCTGGGAAAAAATTCATTTATTCACTTTAATTGAAAAACAAACCATGACCATTTATCTGTAAGGAGCTCACAGAATGTTTATTCTAAACACTGACTTTGAACAGATACATATTTTAAAGAAAATATAATTTTGTTGAATATGAAAAATCCTAAGTGAAAATTTTTATCTCCTATGAAATTTTCCTGCTACATGAGGACTTGGTGTTTGTTATTTGCTCTTTTAATCTATTAATAGAGATTTCAGACTAGCTTCTACCACCTTCCATTTCCCCAAGCTTCCAAATAGTACAGAGTTGGGATTTAAACCTATGGATTTGTACAAAATCAACAGAGCAAACCAGCTCCCAAACTCCACCCCAGGCCCTTTTTTAGACCAAAGTAGAACAAGGTCTTTAGAAGACAGACAGGTAACATCAATGAGCAAAGTAGCAGGTAATGCCAGTGCCTATATTTCATGAGCAGTGAAACTACAGGGAGTTGAAGCAGAAACTGAAGAGGATAGCAACTATTTGGCCCCAATGATTGCTACTGTGTATAAAACTGCAATTTAAAAAGATCTAGAAATTCAAATTTTTATTTATACTTCTGAACATATAGATGTTAAAATTTTTTTTGTTTAAAGAGTACTGTGTAAGTCAAACAGGTCATCAACTCTCTACTTTTGCTAATGCATCATCTTTTGAACTGCTTTGATTTGGTATACTAAATTCTGAAGATTTACTGTCATAACTGTAACATTAATAAATGAGGCAAAGGGTTCATTAATTCTCTAAATACCAAGAAGGGTGCTCACTTTTTCAGATAGCCTCGACAGACTCATGGGATAGTACCATGCAAGGCAGAGCTGAGCACAAGGTGTTTTTTTCTCCTAGGGGCTCACAGAACAAATTTCATTTCTTTCCTACAGCAATTCCATCCTGACTGCTTGCTTACCCGTTTGTCAATGTCATTGTGTTGAAGCTGCACGAAGCGTGCACTGATGGCTGCAATGTAGCTCTGCTGATTGGAGAATGCCACACGGCCAGCACCTTTGGGGTACTTCAGCTCTGGGTCCGTGTCGATTCCAGCATAGCAGACACCACCATACAAACGGTCCATGATCATTGCCAGTTCAACTACAAGAAAATAAACATAACTATGTATAAATATTTGAAAAGTAGTTTTGCCCAAGAGAATAAGACTCTTAAGTAAGAGTAATTAAGAAAAGGAAAATCCATGTTAAACATCATGAAAGATGTCCACATCAATTACATCAAGTAGGGGAGCTCGACTCACATAATATTTTAAAATAAAATGGGAAAAAAATAAATTTAAACACATATACATAAGCATTTATATGATCAGAACTTAAGGTAACAATATGAAAGAATGATGTATCAGTAATCCTCCCGTTCTAAATTTCCAACTTCTTGGGCTACTGGGATGGGTAGACAAAGCATTCCAAAATGCCGTAAAAAGTTAGTGAAAAACAGTTGTATTTATTGACCTTTAAGACTGAAAGCAGCTGCTAATGTCCCACTGTTATATTAGGACTACGCTACAGAAAGAATTAATTCCTCATTTAACTAGACACAATGTCTAAAATTAAATTCCTATATTAACAAAAAAAATTAAAGATTTTAAAGAACATATTCCATCCCAACTGAGAAATGTCTACACTAACCTCTCAGATTGAATTCTAAACAATACTAGCAATGATAAAAGCAGCAATGACATTTATTCAGCATCTACAACATGCCAGGAAAGCACTAAGTTGCTACACAGCCATAAAAGCACACCCATCCTGTACCTTGCTACAGGTCCAAAGCTCTGGTCTGTACTCTTTGCCACATTTCTTGCCTTCATAGTGGTAAATTTACAAAACACTTACAGGAAAGCTTTGGAAATTGAACCCAATGGTCTGATGCAAAAATATACCCACCATTAAGGTACCATGGAAAGATACTTACCTGCATCCCAAATTGCCTGAAGGTAATTGCCTACTTGAAACTGGACCGCACCTCTTCCAGGTAAGACCATTCCTTTTAGGCCAATAAATCCACAAGACTCAGCCCTACCCCTGTGAAGTGACCTAAATACCCATTTTCCTCCAAAACCTCTACATGGCTTTTGGAAAGGAACAGACAGGGAAGACACATGATGATCAGGGCACGGCCACCGTGCAAAGAACACTGCACCACGTGGAAAGAGCTCTGAAGGAATCAGCATCTGGGGATGGGAGAGCACTATGACCTGCTTGGACAGGGAAGGTTTTTGCAGCTGCTACAAGGGTTGAAAGGTTGAATGGTGTAAGAAGCTCTTGCCCCAAGATTTCTACAAACAGAATGAAAGCCAAACATTAACGGTCTCTTTAATAAAAACCCACTGAAGCAATCATAAAAACTGCAAGACCATGTCAGAAGAATTATCTTTTTAACTCTCTAAAATTTCTTTTCATACCAGACTGCCTAAAATTGGTACCTGTTCTCTAAGTATCTACTTTTAATAGGAAAAATGACCTGTAACCATTGGGTAGTTGTCAAGTGAGAAAATAAGCTAGTAATAACTCAGCCCAAGACTGAATGCTGTTAAAGACAGAGCAGCAGAAAGTCATCCTAATTACTCCATTATGGTCAGAATTACTGAATAATATCAGCAAGGGAGCACTGTTGGTTAGAACTTAGCTTCAGGAATCCCCTTCATTTGAACAATGCAATAAAATTTGTGCCCATACTCTAAATATCACAGTTCAATAGTTACATTTCATTCCAACAACTCATCAAGCTTTAAGCTTCTCTTCATATGGCTAATATCCTATATAACACGGATCAAGAAACTGAAAGTAGAATTATTATTTATTACAGTCACTAATGGATTTCCCTTATTGGTCAAATGGGCTTAATAAAATAAGTAACTAGGGGCTGGGGATTTAGCTCAGTGGCATAAGCACCTGCCTGGCAAGTGCGAGGTTGTGAGTTTGATCCCTGGTACCGCAAAAAAAAAAAAAAAAAAAAAGTTACTTCAGGGCCCTGCAAATTAAATACTACTAATTTTCCAAAGACCAGGTTTCCTGGAAAAGGAGAGGATATATTCTCTAAGCCTGATGAGTAGCTAGGAAAAGAATGCTGGTAAGGAACCAAAGGGCATGTGTCTTCCACAAGAGGAGTGATCTGAGAAGGCAACTGATTAAAAGGAACATCAGTTGTGAGCTTAAAGCTCTAGCTAAGGAGAAGAGTTACTGTACACAAAGGTTCCCCTGCATTATACTGCCCTTCAGGAAACCCTAGTGATCCCCAGATGCCGGAGAAAGTGCTTCCACACCAGGAGCCTTCCACTACTTTGTAAATCTATCCTCTGGAAAATCATCTCTGTGTGCCAAAGATTAGATCATGACTCATGTTACTGGTGGTTTTGATAGAAAACAGAAACCCTCACCCATTTGTGCTTTTATGAAAACTAATTATAAATAAATCATTTCCATTTATGAGCTTAGTCATTTTCTTGGCCATCAAAAAGTCTAAAGACATTTGAGCCAATAATGTCTCATTCAAGTGAAGGACAATTTATTGAAAAGCTGTAAGAAACCAAGGTGTCTAAAGGAAGAAGGTTTTGGAGACTATAGAAGCATCTCATCTCTCCACCTTAATTTGTATTTTAATTGTAGGAAGTCTAGTCTAATATTATGGTCATCCTTGAAGAAAAGTAACAAAGAATTGCTGTTTATATGCAGTCATTTACTTAACCAATAAATCTCCGCTCAGTACCCTTTCCTGAAGGCTACACTTACAAAAGGGGCAAAGACTAGAAGAAGATCATGTAAGTACTAAGCATAGTTTCTAGTTATTGATAAAAGTAACTAATTTTTCAATAAATGGCCCTTTTTTCAATAATTTTAATCCTATAAAAACAGCATTTAGAGGGCCGGAGATTTAGCTCAGCGGCATAAGCACCTGCCTTGCAAGTGGGCAGTCATGAGTTTGATCCTTGGTACCAAAACAAAGCCAAAAAGCATTAATTAAGAACCAATTTAATTCATCTACTGCCCTAATGTGACAAACACACACAGTGGAAGCTTTCTCACGTTCCCTAAATGTCTTATCTGAGGTTTTTCTTTTTTATAGAAAATACAAATTTACCAGCAAATGTCAGATGTACAGCTACTTTTAGAATTTGGGTTTTAGAATTCTCTACAATGATCATCATTAGTTAGCACAGGAAAGTCCCATATAAGTTTGGTTCCTCTGGAGGAAGAAAAGCAGAGATGAGAAAAGGGGCTACGATCTGGACTACCTGCATGGTGGGAAGCATAGAAAAGCAGTAAAGGTCCCACAAGGGGGAACCAAAATCTTAAGTTCATCTGTGCCTTGTGACCACCAACCTGCTTGTGAAGTCTGAGTCCTTGAGCAAGAACCTGTGTTACTGGGTGTGTAATAAAGCCAGCCACTCAGCCTTGACAGTGAATTCTAAACCACCCTCTGTAGCAGAAAGGGAGGAAGCAGAATCGCTCTCAGGAGCATGTTCTTAATACTTAACCCAGGGAAGTGGAGGGCACCGGAGCAGGCATAGAGGGGTATGGAGCTCACACAGAGGTGACACCCATGAGGAAGTCAGCACTCTCCAAACCACATTTTTTTTCTCTTCTCAACTAGTGCTCTCCTCAGGGGTCTGTCTGGTCCTTACAGGGGTGGATAATAGGTCTGGTAGCCATACCCAAGGGTGTACTGTATTTTGGGCAAGATACTCAGTACTCCCAAGTCAACTCACATCATCTCATGAACAACTTCCATAGCAGCAGCGATACTCCTATAACCACTATGTCACAAACTGGAGATGTCATTAACTGGAGAGGAAAATAGAAACACTACAGCTGTGTGGAACAGACAGCATCCCCATAAATCCTCCTGGGTTGTAGTGACAATGCTTCTAGCACCTCCATGATCCAGTAACCTTTGAAGGAATCTCTTAAGGCAGTCAAATTAATAATTAACATTAACTGGCACAATTCCACCCTTTTCAATTTGACACCTAATCACAACTCCTTAAATCATATTTAATCTCCAAATAAACACAATAACAAGCAATAATTCAATCTAATGTGATATAACTCTTCTGGTTATGACCAAAAATACAATAATCTGTGGGCTCTGAAGTCTCAACAATTCTAGCACTGGTCAAAAGTCCACATCCAAAGCCTACTCTGAGTGAGACTCAAGGCAAATTTATCTTGTGAACTCCTCTAAAAATAAAAAATCAAGTTACATATTCCCATGATACAATGGCATGGGGTAGTCACTACTATTCCAAAAGGGAGTAATACATGTCAAAAAAGAATCGGACCAAAGCAAAACCAAAACTCAGGATGGCAAACATTAAGTTGTCTAGCTCCATGGACAGCATCCAGGGCACATGGTGGTGAGATGTGAGTTCCAGAGGCTCTGGACAGCCTCAATCGTATGGCCTTGCTGTTTGCATCCCATAGAGCCTCTATCTTGGGCTAGTTCAGCTCACTGCCCGTGGCTTTCCTTGGCAGATATTTCAAATTTTTTCTCTCTCTAACTTCTTGGGATCTCTGTTGCATCTTCGGCTTTATTTCCAGTGTCACACATTTCTCTTTGGAACACACTGCCTAGCCTCCCAAACCTTCCTTTGAATTCCTTGATAGCCCCACAACTCTTGAGTTCCTCTAAAACCAGCATCACACAGATGCCACTAAGGACTGCCACTAGTACAAGCAGTGGCCCCCTGAACCATGGCTGTGGCAGCGCCTAAGCACAGTGAAACAAATCCTGGGGAACCAATTCCCTAACCTGGTGGCCCCTCTCAAGCAAGAGGAACAGAGGCTCTTTTCTCACATTAAAGGTTTATATTTTTGCATCCTAGAGCCTGTGATGGGTGAGGTCTTAGCAGGTTCTGAGATGCTGTCCTTTTTCTGCTTTCCTGGTTTAAAGTACTTGGAATCTTCAGCAGCAACCACTTTTGGCCTCAACCTTACACGTTTGCTTTCCAGCTAAAATTTAGGTTTTTCAAATATTTCTGCTCTACTTTTTGCTCCTAATTATCAATGTAAATCTGGCAAAAAGCAGCCACCAATATGAATTCCACAGCCTGAACATTGGGCTGTCTTCAGATTTCCTGTACCAGTTCAGTTAGTATGTTACCTTTAAATTTAGCCTCACACAAAGTCTTATTAAGGAGATGAACAAAATGCAGGGTTTTTTTTTTTCCAGAGTGTAACACATGTGGCTTCTAGTCTAATTTGCAGCCAAGTTCTTACTCTTGACTGAAACCTTACAAGCCCTTTATTATCCACATTTCTATCAGCATTCTGATCTGAGCCCTAACCAGAATCATCCATCAGCCTCTTCTTATAATATTCTTGGGTTTCATTAGCCTGCTTCTCCATATCTTTCCAAATTCCTTTCACAAACCAGTTCCAAAGGCTCTGAACCACATGGTCAGGCAGAATCACAGCAACAGCTCCAGTTCTCTGGTATCATTTTTGTAAAAAACTGGTCAGCTTTCCATAGCTGAGTCCAAAGACCCAACATATACAACTTAAAGGAGGAAGAGTTTATGTTTGCTCAAGGTTTTAGAGGTTTCAGTCCATGATCAGCAGGCTCCACAGCAAGGATGTCATGGCAGCAAGGGTGCCATGTGTGGTGTGGTGTAGCAAAGCTGCTTACTTCCCGGTGGCCGGGGAGCAGAGCACAGGGGAAGGGTGCCGGTGAAAGACACACCCTCCAAAGGTCCACCCCGCTGCATCCAGAGAACAACATCACTGGGCTACCTCCTACCAGCACATTCAGCTATGGACATCCATAGATGAATCCACGAATAAGTACAGCCCGCATGATCCAACCACTTTTCCAAACCAGTCAACATGACATTTAAGACTGGCACAATGCACAAGGGCAGTTCCCATACCTCAAGAGAAAGAAATGTGCTCATATGTTTGCATTCTATATCAGATGCTGAGAAATTAATAATATTTTAAAATAGATGTTAGCAACAACCAAAGCAGATTGTGTTTAACTTGTTTAAATTGAACTGGTATCAAGTGGACTGTTACTCTGTTACTGAGATGGCATCCCATGGCTCAGCTAAAACAACTTCGTTCTGTGCAAAAAGACCCAAATGTGAAGTGGGAGATCTAAGAATGATGCTTGGCCTTTTCTCCTGTTGTGGCCTTAGACCAATTATTCCATCTGAACTTGGTTTTGTCTTCTCTAAAACTAAAGTCCACCATTTATGATCTTAATTATAATGAAGATTAAACATAAATGAGAGCTCCAAGCACACTGCTGAGTACAGAGTGGCAATCAACATTTAGTAGTTTTGTTCAGGGGATGTTTCACTCCTATTCATAAACCTTTGCTTAACGTAAAGTTGGCCTCGTTTCTGTCCTATAAGCTTCAATCCACCCAAGTTACTTTATGCTGATATTTCTCAATCCATCATTTATATGGCAAAATTTGTCAGCAGCTATGGGTAAGGGTTTGCTTTTGTGGGGTGGGGAGACCAAAACCATACTAACATTATAAAGTTCTTAGTGCTAATGACAATGCAGTTAAGAAAGCCAGTCAAATGATGTCAAAGCAAGATAACAAGTTAGACATGTCAAATCTGGATTTTGAGACATTTCTTACTAAACTTGGCACTGGGTTAAAAAAAAGCTCTTAGTGCTGAGAAATTTGATAGGTCTAGAATGATTTCATTCTAGTGAATGCTACTACTAATGAATTCTAGTGAGTGAATTCTAGTGAATTCTAGTGAGTGCTACTAATTCACAGAACAAAAAAAGATATTATAATATTCCCATTTCCTAAATCACAAGTAAGAGTGTGATTTCCAGTTCACAACAACTACCATGTTTTTATAGAATGTCTGAAATAAATGATCTTAGAAAAACCTAAGATATATATCCTCTCTATATATGGCATATATTACTGAATATTTACCTCAGAAGCATTTGCTTTCCAGGTATAGGGATGTAGTTCAGTAATAAGAGTGCTTGCCTAAGTAGGCATGAGGCCAGGAGTTCAATTCCCAGCCTCATTAAAAAAAAAAAAAGTTGTTTTTAGATTCCACAGAAAAGCCATCTTCATAATAGAGCAAGGGAGCGGAAAGTACAGAAGGAAATGACAGTGTTCATTGTAGAATTAGCAAAAGAGAAGAAGTACAAAGATAAAAGTTATCAGGGAAATTAGTCAAGAAAGACAGGAGATCCAAAGATAAATAAGAAAATGGTAGGATCCAGGGGTTCAGACAAGCAACCTTTCAAGATTGATTTGTTCTGCAGCCTGGTGTGATAAACTGTTAGAAGTAAGTTGTGCAGTGGAAGAACAACTTGCATGCCTCTGAGGGTTTTTCAAGCCTGATCAAGACTAGGAATGGAAAGTTCCCCAGTTTGATCCTCAAAGTCAGATGCTGGAGCCAAGAAGTTGCAGTGTGAGAAACACTCATGTTAATAGGCTGAGGCGGTATTTGGAGACCACGATTTCATTCTCCACTTTTTTCTGGAGGTCTCCTCATGATCCCCAGCCCTATACAAATTTCTTGTTAGAGTGACAAAGTATGAATTTGGAAAGGACCTAGTGCCATAGGGATATGCAGCAGGTTGTTTCTGTAGAACACTCAGGAAGGCATTTTGTTATATTCTGTAATGAAGTGTAGCAACATGCTGCTGTATTTCTGTGTGGTAGAAAGCAGAGAACCAGGGCAACTGACCATTTCCTTATACTGACTCTCTGAAGAACGTGCAAACTTTAGCCACATGGTGGCACGGTGAGTCTACCAACAGCCTTGGGGAGGACACAAAGAAATCAAAACCTAAGAAAAAACTACACTTGAGGCAAATCTTTCTTGGCTTGCTATTGTCACTGATGCAAGTGACAGAAGGGACAAGAGACAGTGGGAAAGTATATTATTTGCCCTAGAGAAATGCATAATCCAGGGAGGAGAAAACTCATCTAAATCTGGATTTTTCCATTGATACTTTCCATTTTCAAGTTAGTTTTTCCAGACCTATGATTTTTCTCCCGATCTGAATAGAAGAAAGAGGAAGAGGAGGAGGTGGGGGTAGAGGGGAGGAAGAGGGCGGAAAAAGAGGAGGAAGAAGAAGGAAGGAGGAAGAAAGATGCCTTATCTAAGGACTTATCTAAGAAAAAACAACCTGAATTTAGGACACTATTGTGCGACACGCACGTGCCCAATGTCAGTAATACAGTGATATTCAATAAATAGTTACTGTTCAAGAATTGTATGTACTCAATTTATGATTGTCTAGCAAAATCAAAATAAGTTCCTTTAAAAATAGTCTTCTATTCCAAGACACATGGTCCAAAAAGCTCATTGTATTTCGAAGAAAGGCAATTCTTTACACATAGATAAAAGTTGAAGATGTCAATGGGGGTGTGTGTAGATTACAAAGGTTTCATTCTAGAAGTTTTGGGACAGATAGTAAAGTTCTAAAACACCAGTGTAGATTACTTAGCTAAACCTAGAAACTAGTTAACCTTAAGGGAAGTGTTGGCAAAGAAGGAACATTTTTTGTTAGACTAGATTACTATTCACACAACTACAGAAACAATTTTAAGACAAATAAACCTTAGGTTAGTTTTCTAAAAAACCAAAGATTTTCAAGACTTTAAGGTATACATTTTAGGCCAAGAATACAAAATTCCATTTCAGTCTAGACAACTAAAAATAAGTTTCACCTAACATTAGCACTTACAGCATTTTGCAGGTACAAAATATTGAAGAATACAAGATTGTGTCTTGGGATTCCTTTCTTAGAGAGTATCAGTGTGATCATAGACCAAACGTGAAAAATACATCTGTACAGGATTCACAGAAGAAAAATGTTATACAGGCCCTGCTTACCCTACTTAAAAATAGTAAATCGTCTCAAAAAGATAATAAATAAATACAATAAAAACAGTAAAAATAAAAGATGAATAATGTGGGCCGGGGTTTTAGCTCAGCAGCGTAAGTGCATGTTTGGTAAATGTGAGGACATGAGTTCGATCCCCAGTACCAAAAAAAAGAATAATGTAAGAGACAATTTAGCTTAAAAGTTGGAGTTTCAATGACTTAAAAATACACATAAGAATTTAAATCCAATTCTGATATTTTATAATGGTGGAACCTTTTCTTTCAGAATATTTTTTCAGATTCCCACATATTAAAAAAGAACTTGGGCTAGAATATTAAAAATAAATTTGTGCTTGTAAGTTAGTTGCAAAAAGGAATAGCAAGCAATGAATGTCCATTTGTTGAATACACATGCAGTTAAAAGAATCTGTAAGAAAAAACTTTTCCCCCACTCCTGGTCATAAAAGTTAGGAAAGTCAGGACTATTCCATAACACCCTCATTCATACTTTTGTAAAGCACAAACTTGATTTGTTCTCATTGCATGATGCTGTTTCTACTTGAGCCAGACTTTCCTGGACTTTATTCTTTACAGCAGATAAAGAGGAGGCATCTCTGCTGCTTTGCTCCCTCTCTTTAGCATGGTTTGCCATTTGGATGAAAATAAAATCCAACAATATTTGACTTTCTTTAATAGTATTAAATTATAAACTCCATAGTCATAATTAATATTTTAAAGTTCTTCAAAATTGAAATGAGAACATATTTTTATATAGGTCTAAGACTAACTTTTTAGCTATAGAATAGAAATTGAATAAATATGTTCAAAATATTGCAAAACTTTTAGAACTAGGAACTCATTAAAGTCACAGAGCTAAACAACTATAGGCTACCGTTTATAATTCTGTTTTTACAAGATGATTTTAATGATCTCTGGTTTTATTTTCATTTTTTTGGTAGTACTAAGTCTACTTGCTCATAAATAACATAAGTAATGTATTTTTGCAACTATAGTGGCAATAGTAACCTTATTCTTTGTTTAAAAATTAATCTATTCTAAGAGCTTTAAAATCTTAGCTCTTAGAAGTAATTTTATTCCCCTGGCAGGAACACTGATCATTAGGAGGCTGATGGACAGCTGTTTAGGTTTGTCACTGGATTCAAATATTGAGGTCATCAGTTCAGCATCACTCCAGGCTCTCTAGCCAATTACGATTCTGCTCAATCTCAGCAACACAGTTATATCAGCATTGGAAACATGTTCCACAAAAACAAGGAAGCTTTTATATTCCTAATAAAAATGCCCAAATGTATAATTCATTTCTCAAGCTTCATGAGGAAAAATAAGAATTCACCTCACTTGGGATGAGCTCAATTTGATTCCCAGGGGTACAATTTCCAGCCATGGTCTGGCTCACCACCGAGCAAGTACACAGTTGCATCTGGCAGATTTCTGATAGGGTGACTTCTTTTTCTGTCATACATAACAATGCTAACTAGCATTAGAATGCATGTTGCCAAATATATTATTTCTTAAATATGTGGTTAAATAGGAAAGCACTAAAGTTCATCTTTTAAACATAATCAAATAAAATTTACTCTTGCACCATAAGAAGACAGAGCATTTTGGGAGAATATATTCAATTATGAAAAAGTCGGTTCATTGAAAATGACACAACGGCCTTCTTCTTAGACTGTAAATAGCTGACTGGGAACTAGAACATTGTTTAAGATTAAATGCATTGGGGAATTCTGTTGTTTTGTTGTTGTGGTGTTTCTATTTCCACTCACCAGCTCGGAGGGGTCGTGGAACTCCCCCGACAAAGATAGTTTTTCTGGGGTCCAAAGGCTGAGAACCATCCATTACAAAGTCACTGTCACTTAGGTTCCATGGTCGAATTTGCACCTGAAAAAAAGTTGTTTGCTTGGTCCTTACTTCATTTCCATCAACCCCAAATGAGAATAAGATGTAAAGATAAACCCAGTGATTTGTGCATTTTACAACATACACAACCCAACAAAATCCAGTTAGTTAATGTAACCTGTATTAAATGCCTTTCAGTAAAACTTTTGGGGAAGCTACAGTACTCAACACTCTAGACATATACCTTAAAATCTTCATAAACCACCCCTGTTTTTAAAGGTAATCTTTTAGAGAAAGATTCTAGATTTTGGATCAGATTTATTTTAATACATTATAGGTTGTTTACCACCTGTTGAAGTAAATCATTTAGCTTAAGAGCCCACCCAAAGGAAGAGAACAGGAACATTAAAAATATTCCCTAAGAATTATCTAAATGTCTAGTTTTAAATTCTTATCAACCCCCCAAATTAAGATAGTTATCTTTCAGCAATATGATTTAAGGCAGATTAATAATCATCAAGTCACCAAAGATATCAAATGCTGAAGCATATAGTTTTGATTAATTTTATTTTCCTCAATGAGGTTGATTAAATAATGGCAAGCCTAGAAATGAAGTAAATGCCTTAAAAATTAAAAAAAGAAATCTTTATGGCATATTTCTACTTAGTAATTGTCATAACTAGTTCTTTGTTTTCTTGCCCATATTGTGCACTACTTTAGCATATGGTTATAAAATAAAGGCATCAGCTTAACCTTAAGACATACTCCTTTTTTTTTTGTACCAGGGATCAAACTCATAACCTTGCACTTGCCAGGCAGGCGCTTATACCACTGAGCTAAATCCCTGGCCCAAGACATACTCCTTTTAATCATAACTCAACTACCAGAAGATCTTTAAAAAAAACAAAAACAAAAACAAAAATACACTCCCACCCCTAAAGCTGTGTTTGGCACTGCCTGAAAACTGAGCAGCCAGGCTTGAGGGCAGCTGCATGCTCTGGGAAGCACAGTGGGTGCACAGTGGGACCTAGTGTCTAAGCCATGTGCCTCTCCCCTGGCTCTCTCCCAAGTTGATAGGAAGCAAAGTAAAATAACTGAGTTTTCCTTTCCTTAGTTTCAGCAGAATTCCTCATCTTTCCCATTCCTCAAGCATCCATACTTAACACACAGAAACACAGGAGATGCCTTCTTATGTGGACTGGCTGATCACACCCGGGAGCACCCCTACTGGGAAGGTAGCACCACTGCCCAGTTACACTTTCAGAACACCTTGAACTGACTCTAAAGCTGGACCTGCTCATCAGAAGCAGTCTATGCATTCCTTAAGATCGCCATGAAATTCACCCCACCTAATTTTTCATCTTTTATGACACTGTTGCTCTCAGCCAGAATTTATAAAATTTTCCTTTTTCTCTTAGAATCTGAAAACTTGGGCCTGTTGGCAATTCTATTAACATCCAAGTGTTTGTTCCACTTGTATCGCATTTTTAAGAATACAGTTTTTTCCTAACAATTGGTCTGTTTTGCCAAATATTACATCCTTGACATTTATCACTAAGGCAGATTCACTAATACTATAAAGTATTACTTTAAATGGCTTAATCACTGTTTTCAGTAATTAAAGTCCATAATTTCTTGATATTGTAAGAACAAAGATACTACTTTCACAAGATAAAATGTAGCTGGGTGTGGTGGAGCATATCTGCAACTCCAGCACTTAGGATTCTGAGGCAGGAGGATTTCGGGGAGTTCAAGGCCAGCCTGGGTACACAGTGAGTTCAAGTGCACCCTGAATTACCTGAAATACAGAGCTAGACCCTGTCTCAAAAAAAGAAGGAATGTATCTGTGTATATGTTTCTACATAGAATTCTCTCTTCTTGTACGTTTGGGTTTGCAGGGGTTCTAGTCTTATTCCTTTATTTATTTATTTATTGAGACAGGTTTCTCTATGCAGATCAGGCTGGTCTCAAGCTCACTTTGCAGCCCAGGCTGGTCTCAAACTTGCAACAGTCCTTCTGACTCAGTCTCCAGAGTGCTGGGATTACAGGTGTACACCACCACACCCAGATTTTCTAGTCTTATTCCTAATAAAGCAGTTAAAGCAGTTTCTGGACATGGTTAGGTGATTCCAATCACTTTGTTTGTTTGTTTGTTTGTTTGAGACACAGTCTCACTATGTAGTTCAAAATGGCCTTCAACTCACTATGGAGCTGAGGCTGGTCTCAAACTAGCAGCAATCCTCCTGCCCCAGCCTCCTGAGTGCTGGGATTACAGGAATGTGCCATTATATTAATTATATATTAATTAGATTTGGTCATGGATTTTTTTTTTTTTTTTAAGACAAACAGGGTCTTCGTATGTTGCCCACAATGCTCTGGAGATCCTGAAATCAAACAATCTTTTTACCTCATCTTCCTAGTAGCTGGGACTACAGACCAGTACTACTGGAGTCTTTTGGTATGGAACACTTTGTTTCAAAAATGAAAATAATTCCTACATATTATACATAGTGATTAGTTCTCATTTCACCAAAAGTGCTGAACATATCCCCTTGCGTAATAGCTATAGTTTACTGCTACTGCCTGCAGAAGAGCTCAAACTTCCTGCTAGAGCACCCCTTTTTTCCCTATTGCCCCTTCCTTCACCCTTATTTTACAGCATCATGCACAACCCACTCGACCTTGTTCTTGGCACTACAGACTGGGTAAACACACAGGAGGAGGGCTCAGGCACAAGCTCATTCACCCTATTCACAAAACCTGACTCCAACTTAGAATCAGAAAACAACTGCTCAGAGCAGCACCGCTGCAGTTAGTGAAAATCAACACCAGCAAAATAACACTGTCATACTATTTGTACTAACCAGTTTCATTCACACTGCTACAAGCTCATTCTTCCATAAAGTGTATTTCTCCACATTAGGTTTACTCTCAGACCTCAGTGCCTGGTATACATACATGTTCTCTTTCTGGACTTATTTTCTCATCCTGATTTTTTTTCCTGACTTTTATATATACATTTCTCCACTTTAATATAATATTAATTTCATAAGTGGAGACAAATATTTTGTAAAAGGGGGTAAAAATTAAAAACTGCTTTTTAATCATCTTTGTTGCCTTAGTAATTATTTTTTAAATGGGTAAAGTTAGAACTCTGACCTAATTCAATATAAATTTCTACTAGCAACACAACCTCTGTCCTGGGTAACACTGTGTGTATATGTATGAAGCAACTCCTCTTCCAGTATGTTGTCAAAGAGGCCATGTTTTAGACAGTAAAAGCCTTGGCATTTTGAGGACAAACAGCATACAGATAACATGCAAAAATAGTGAGGAGTCCCTTAAATGAGCCTGAGAAGATTCCAGCATCCTTGGATCTGCTTGTGGAAGTGACTCTGGAAGGAGAGGCCCGCAGTATCATCTGGGAGCTACCAGCCTCTCTGACTGTGCCAGGTCCTTACAGCAGGGGTCACACAAACTCAAATGCCTATAGAGCTGAGCAGGCAGCATAACTGGGTCAAGCCACCAGGACAATTATTAGCAGGCAGACAGTAACACAATGGAGGAAGCCATTTCTTTTAAGAGAAGCAGACACTTCTCAGTTTTAGCAAAAAGCTACCATTTGTGAATATGCTGTCAGAAGACAGACTAGAACTTTCCTTTCAGAAGGGTGACTAGAAATGCAGATTATTATGTGAAACTTCAAGATTCTAAAATATTGGGAACTAATTCAAAGGTTAAAATCACCACACAGGGTAAGCAAACACCAGATTTATCCCATGGGGCCCAGACCAGAATCTTTGGTTTGAAAGGTTGATATACCACAGAGCTGACAAAAGAATGGTTTCTTCTGTGCTTTGGGCTTTAGCTCAGTTGGTTAAGGTCCCACCCTGGTAAACATGAGGTTGTGAGTTCCATCCCAGGTGCTAGAGGAAAAACAACAACAACAACAACAACAAAAAAAAACAGCAGGAAGAATGGTTTCTTCCATCAGCACTTCTGAGAGAAAATAATTTTTCTGTAGTTTCTGGTTAAGTATGCATTCCTACGGAGCTTTCCTGTGGACCTTGAAGCCTGCTTTTGCCTGAATCACATGTCTTCTAAATTCTTAATTTCTGGATCAATACTTTGTTTTATATTTTTGCTTATCTCCAAAGTAAAATGTTTTTAAGGATAAGGGTAAAAGTCAACACAAAACCTGGTGGAAAAAATATACTAATTTAAACTAAGAAATCTAAAATAGTATAACACTGATAAAAATAGTTATTAGTGAAAGTACTCCTTTTTCTTTTGAAGGTTTCCCTAAGAATAGTGTGGAATTTGGCCCTAGGGTTGGGTGTGTCAGACAAGCAGTATTTGAGAAAAGCTATAAATAATCTTCTCCTTGGAGTTTCATGGTATTTCATGTTTAATTAACAATTGAGGAATTCTACAATAACCTTTTCAATGTTGTTTAACCTAGAATTTCCAAAATTAGTTTCATAGAAACTATATTTTGCATGACACTATTAATGTTCACCCTCTGAGTGATACTACTCCTTAAAGTGTATCAAAATACGGCATAGCTCAATCCCTAGTAAAAAAAAAAAAAATGGCATAGCTGGGGATTGTGGCACATGCTTATAATCCCAGCACTCAGGAGGCTGAGGCAGGAGTACTGCCACAAGTTCAAGGCCAGCATAGACTACATATAAGACTCTAAAAATGATTAAAAAGATATAATAAGATAATGAATAACTGAACAAAATGTTGTATAAACTTCATTCCAGCCTAGACTTTTTCCTCAATTATTTCCTGCTACTATTCTGAAAGGGTTGCTTCTACAGAAATTAAAAAATTAAAAGTAAATTTAAATATTAGCTGCTCAAAGAACTGAAAGGTTCTCAACTAAACTAAAGACATTACCAAACCAGTCTGACTACTTTGCAATCAATAAGGAATAAAATATCCAATTGTGGAAAGGTTCATCTTATATGAAACTAAAGGTCATTTAATAGGAGTAAGACTAGGTCAAGTGGCTAGGAAACAATACTAAAGAAATGCAATGTGGGTCACTTCTTTCAACAGAAAGAAATATGATTACATTTGGTAAAAAGAAAATTTCAGTGAAAATTTACAAATGTCTCAAGGTTAAAATATCAAAATATATTTGTTAAAATATCAAAATATACTTCTTCTCTTTTCTTTTCTTCTCCTCTCTCTTCTCCTCCCCTCCTCCCTTTCCCTCCTCTCCCCTTCTCTCTCTCTCTTTCTCTCTCTCTCATTTTCTTTTTCCTCTTTTCAGTACCATTAAATCTCCTATCCAGGCTCTTCAGGAAAAACATCTCTATTTCCCCCTCCCATATCCTTTTATTCATTCTACACATATCAGAAAAGCAATCCTGCAGACCCATCAATAAGCAGCAGCATCCCAGTTCCTCATGAAAGCAGGAGGAGTCAGCTCAGCCTAGATCCTCCAACACACAGCTGCAACTGTTCAGTTGCAGTGGTAACGAATTCAGACCCACCCCAGTTGTCAGCAATTTTATTTTAAGTGTCACAGTCCTCACAGGATGACTACAGTGCCCCAGGAGGGTCAGAGATGAACTACTTAGTGGTTTGTGGGGCATCTTTATCTTTTCCATGGTATAAGAGGCTGTTTTTACTATTAACCACCAAAACAGCCACAGCAGCAATATTTGTGATTTGGATTTTTCATATTTGCTATCTCATTTCAACCTAATTTCTACCTCATAGCTCCCTATTAAACAAATCAGGCAATTTAAATTCCAACAGGAATTTAGACGTTACCTATCATTCTCAAGCGCACCTAATTATCCAATGGAGAGGAAAAGGAGTTGCCCTCTCAATATCTTTTAGGGAAAGCAGAGAGAAAAGAAACTGACAGCTGATCAGTCTTTGGCCTGTATAAGACTTCTGTATCCTGGATAGCTCTGAGGTCATGAGACACAAGCTTTAACTTTCACACAGATTATTTCTCAGGTACAAGCAGGCTCCAGAGGATCTTCTGAAAGAGCCAAGATTGTTCCACAAGGTAGCTCAGGGCAATTCATGTTCTCCCAGGTCCACCACCAGGTTTAAGGCAGTTCAGGTACAAAAAGAAAACTCAGGTGTTACCTGCACCATGCTCCAGGGCCTTTTCGATATAAGTAAGGCTTTACAGCTACTTTGGGATTTTTGGCTACCGATGAGCAATTCAAGCACAGTATGTGGTGCAGTATTTCATAAGGACAAGCAGTGCAGAAATACAGCACACATGAAGTGCACCACAACAACGGTTATCTATACCCTTATACTATGGTGGATTTAACATAGCCATTATCAGTAAAATGCTTCAGCCAGAAGCCTTAAGTCAACACTTTCTCTGTAATGGCTCTTCTGAACTGCTTCAAGAACATCTGACCACTCTCTCCATTCATCACTACCCTCCAACGCACAGCTGCTCCTTCTGATACTCCCATTCAAGTGCCTGTGGCTCCTCAGTTCACACACTGGTCTATTTACCTCTACTGGACCCTAGGTCCTCTAAGGCTAAGGGTTCTCCATGTACCTGGACTGTACATATGTGTGTGGTTTCTATTTGCCCAGTACAGTGCCCAACCTCTAGTGGACACTCTGTGCAGGTTTGGGGAGAAAAAAAAAAGTTTACCTGAGGCACACTGGAGCTGTAAGATGTCAGCAGGTCCCCATCTATACTCCCAGATCACTTTGCTCACTCTGCTGAGAGTCACCACTACCAGGTTTGGTCACCAGGGGGTACCCCAAAACTCAGGCTCAACCTTCACAAGTGTCTGATGCCACCAAGTAACCTACTCAGGGACTAGAATTACCTAGCATTCATCATCACTGCTGATATGTTTCTATCGCTTATTAAATGATCGCTAATTCCCTTTTGAAAGAAAGAAGAAATTACTAGCACTTGTGAGCATTCACACTGCACCACTGTGGTGAGCATTTTAAATACAATCATATGAGTAATGGTCAGAATATAAGGTTAATGCTTACATTTTTAAATAAATTATTACAGTAAAAAATTATTACAGTAAAAGATACATTGCCATAAATCACCTTCAAAATACTCTTACTTCTGACACACTTTTATCCCGTCATTCTTGCCACTTTCTGAAGCAGTTCTACAAGTCCTCCTTCATATATGTCTTTACCAGGTACGATAAAAAATATGGGAAACAGTGCTGCCAGATGATATCCAACAGATCCTCACCCACCTTATCCACCAGATTTGGCACCACACAACTTGTCCTTCCCCAAAGTCAAAATAACCATGAGAAGTACATGTTTTGAATCAATTCAGGACATTAAGGCAGCCACAACAGCATAGATAAAGACACTCACAAAACACCGCAACCTTACCTTAAAAATTATCCCCACTTTAGAGATAAGGTATTTAAGGATCAAAAAAACTCAAGTTTATCTAACACAAAGCCAATATTTACTGTTTCCATTATAATCATGCTGTGTGCCACCAGGCTCCCTGTCTGCCTGGCTACTACAGGCAGCTTCCCAATGGGCTCAAAATGCATTTTCACTACAGAGTAATTAAGTGCTACCTTCTCTCCACTACTGTCAATGCATTGAGGAATGACTGCCAGTGCTGGGGCTCAGAGCTCAGTGCTAGAGCATCTGCCTACTATGCCCAGGGTCTTAGGTATAACCTCCGCCACTGCTCTGCACACAAAGAAAAGAAGAGGGGTGGGAAACCTGGCAGTTAGAAAAGCTCAAGAAAAATGATTTAGCTATGTAGCACTATATTCAACTATATTCATTTCCAGGAAATTTCATACTCCAGCCAGACAGTTTAGTCCAAAGTCTACATAAATGTGTATTTTCATCTCCGTGGTAGTAGGAAAAGGATGTTGTTACTTGCATTCTGGTCACTAAAACTCTTGAGAAGAATGCACACGTAAAAGTTCGGGTCGCCTAACTTTTTCCTGGGAAGAAGCCTATTCTTTGAACTTCATGGAATAACTAATTCCACAGAAATCTGCACAAGTATCATCTCCAAAGCAGGTTTGTCAAATGCAGGACTAAACGATGTCACACAAATTTATATATTATAACACTTCTTAGAGCCTTAGTGCGTTAATATTTCCTAAATGGCTTTGCACTATGGAATCTTTAATTAAAGGAGGAAATAGTTATAAAATGTACCAAGTGCTCAATAAATTATGCCTATTACAAGTACATTTTGTCTGTGATCCTTTTCAAGATCTAGTCTTTAACTGAACAAATGTTCTTCAGAATACACTTGGATACTAAATTTGATCCATATATATATATGATATGATATATAATAGGGATCAGATTTATCCTTTTCCATTATACTCATGCAAAGGGATGGCTTTAGCTACTTTGTCCATTGGCTTCTATTTAATACATTTGGAACAGCAACACATTTTTTACTTTCCTGGAAAAGAAATATAACTTTTAATGACTCAAGCTCTAAGAACATTTGGACCAATGTGTAAATTCAGAAACCACAGAAAAAAAACCCCACAGGTTTAATATGAATAGGAGTTTAGAGAGAAATTCTCCTGATGGAAGGTGCTCAAACCATTAAACATTCAAGGAACAAATAAATAAATCAGGAGGATCATAAATGCTGAAGAATTCTTAGGTGGGCTATGACACACATATGATATGGCTTAGCCATGGATTTTGCAATGGACACACAAAAGCAGATTTTACTGGGCCAAGATAAAATTACAGAGAACTGAAACAGACTTAGTAAATACAGCACCAACAACAAGACTGAGACAGTCAACCAAGGTGCCTTCTAATTTAGCTTCTACCTAGTTTTTCTAAATTTAATTACTTTCTATTTTCATATGCTCCAACTATATTTATGCTCCAGCTACCCCACCTAAATGCTTTTTTAAATTAATATCACACAATTGCTAGTTTCTGTATTTCTGTTGTTGTTCCCTAAAATGTCCATTCCCCATACCTCCCTTTCTCTCATCCAACTCCAAATTCTCCCCATCTTTCAAGGTCTAGTTCAAATGACATTTCATCCAAGAAGTTTGGTGGGGTTTTTGGCTATTGGGGATTGAAATCAGAATCTCATACACATGCTAGGTAAGTGCTGTACCACTGAGCTACACTCCCAGTCTTTTAAAAAATATTTTATTTGTTGAGGCAGAGTTTGGCTCAGTTGTCCCAGCTGAACTTGAACCTGTAATCTTTCTGTCTCAGACTTCCAAGTTGCTGAGATTATAGGCATACACCACTGTGTCCACTTGGGAAGTTTTCTTCAATCACCCTAGGCATATTTTAACCTTCAAAGTGCAAAATTTGTATTTTGTTTTCTTTTTGAGACCCTATCCTATGGTGAAGGCCAACCTTGAATCTGCATATACCCCAGGATGGCCTGGGTCTTATAATCCTCTCCCCTGGGCTTCCCAAGTACTGGGACTGCAGGTGTGGACCACTGTGCCCATTCCATTTTCTTTAATTTAACAAATATCTGAGAGCTATTTATAAGCCAAGCTTTGTAGGTACTCTGTATATTTATTTACTTCTTTCACCTACCTACGACTCTATTAGCTTTTTTCACACAGATTTTTATGTCAGTTTATAGTAAATTCTGATTCATAGCTTTGTTTATTTATTTATTTTTGAAATTTGGTCTCACTATGTAACTCAGGCTGGCCTTGAACTCACTATATATATCACATGCCAGCCTTGAATTTGCAGCAATCTTCTTGCCTCAGCCTCTTGAGTGCTGGGATTACAGGTGTGCATTAGGAAGGCACAACGTTTTTGGTTTTTTTTAATGGCTTTATGTGAGGTTAAAGACAGCTATTATAATAAGTACCATGGAGTGTAGTAATCAACGAGAGTTTAAAAAAATAAAAGGTATTTAAAGGGGTCTTGAAATAAGGGTAAAAATTAAAATTTGAAATGAGAGCAGCAATATTTCAGTTTTATTAGAATATAAGGTTCAGAAGAAAAACAGAAAAAAAAAAGAGTACAAAAAAAGTTGCAGCTAGACACCCAGGCAAAATGATCTGGACTACTTTCATAACCAAGCAGGAATGATTAAAAGTGTCAAAGATAAAAATTAAAGGACATGAAAAATTAATCAACCTCTATTTCCATCTTCCTTGCTTCTACCACTCTTTTCAATTCTACTTTTCAAGTTTTAAGTGAATAATCATGTCACTTGAGCAATAACCTAAAGAACTAACCTACAAAAACACACTTCAGTTTTATAATATGGTTTTTAAATATATGGTAAAATCAAGCTATCATATTTCAAGGTACATAGAAATTGTGACTATACTATAAATTATGAGGAAGAAGCAAAAACCTTCTCTGATACTCCTTTTAAGGGTTTTGCTACCCCACATCTCTGGTCAAAGCATTCTCGTGGGTAAGAATCATTAATTTGAGTTTGTTTTCAAGCTTCCTCCTTTTCAGCTCTGATTTCTGCTAGACCCTTACAAATCCCTTTCTCTCAGCTTGCTGTTCACCTCCAGGTTCAATCTATTTAGATGCTCACAGAGTAGACTCACTTTGACGAGAGGGACCACCGTGCACAATGTTGGCTTGCTTCACTGGAAGCACAGAAACAAAGCCACTTTCTGGAATGCCTGGGACACCCAAGCTATAGACATCCTCTCATTGGAGGAAAAACAAAATATATCTAGAAGCTTTGCAATGTTCCTGTTCTTAACAACAACAAAAACAACAACAATTCCCATTCTTGCCAATTTATCTTCCCATTCTTTGGGACTAAGGAGTCAATCAGGCTATAAATACAGCTCTTTCTGCCAACTTTCACAACCAGACCTATACTTAGATTAATTTAATCTAATGAAAGATAATCACTGATGAAAAGTATCTCCCTAATATTATTAACATCCATTAACTTCCTTTGAGTAACACCCATTCATTTGAGTTGAAAATATGATCCTAGACAAGGTAGTTAGAAAGGACTTTGTTATCTGGCTCTGTATTAGGAAGACAAACTGATCAACCTGATCTACTTGAGGGGAATAGGAGTTTGATATTTGAAGGGAAGGAAGGACAAAGGAGAGAAAATTTTTAAGGTCATTTTAGAACATGTTGTGTTTCCAAGGAGAAACCCAAGAAGGGTCAGAAAGAACTAATCCACAGAATGAGGGGACTAGAATACTGAAAGGCAGAGAATGAAGATTAGCTAAATTAAACAGTAGGGCAAGGATGAGCTTTAACTTGAAATACTTGGTGATTGAGTCAAGGTGTATCTGCCTTGAAACAGTATTTCCAAAGTCCTCATTCACCCCTGGAGTGCAATCCAGTTCTTACTTTCTGTGATCAAATGAGGTGGGGCATCATGGATGTGGAGGTAAAGCCAAGGAAAGATTTCAAAAAATGGAACCCAAAGGGCTGGAACTCCAAATGGGATCCAGTTTATTAAAATTATAGATGTTTGGGGATTTTTGTCTCCTATCCTAAGTTTTATTAAAATTATTCTACTTATGCTGGAAATTCTGGGTATATCTGGGTCTAAGAAATGTATGATTGAAAGTTATTATTCAGAATGCTCCATGCGCCAATGAAACTATTTCACTTGAGCTCAGAAAATGTACGCTACAATAAGGCAGACATTTGTAGAAACACAAACGATGAAAATTACTCCCATAAACATCTCTAAAACAAAACAATTATATTATTTTTAAAACTTCTTTAAGCCAAAGGTAACAGATGTGTCTAGAGTGAAGACACTCCACAGCAAAGACACTGCCTCCACACCATCTACGTCTGCAGCCATCACCGCTTGCTCCCTGCTCAGCACTCATCCCGTCCTGGTAGGAGCCTGCCTCCCCCTGCTACAGAGACAGTGACATGTTCCTTCCACAGTACACTCCCGTCGGCTCATTTTCAGTCTCACTTCAATTCAACAATTCACTTCAATTCCTCCTTACTATGGGCTGTCTGTCTGTCTATCTGTCTATTTATTTTTAAGATCCTCTCCAGTAGTGCATGGCCAATTCCACTTTACCTCTCTCTGTTGTGTTCTGATGTGCCAACATCAGAGGCTCTCTACATCCTGCAAAGGCTCTCCACAGGATGACCATTTATCTCTAAGACGGTGATGGTGGGCCTCTTAGAGCTTTCAGTGATACAAACAACCCGCTGTGGCACACATGCCGCAAGTTTGCCACTGCTGCTCTAAGGCATCTGACTAATTTGGTTCAGACTTTTTTTACTCCCAGTGTGCAGCACCTTCACGCTGAGCTACATATCCAGACCCTTTTATTATTTCTTATTTCTGAGTCAAAGAGTCTTGCTAAATTTCCCAGGCGGTACTCAGAATTGTTTTGGGGTTACAGATGTCTGTCACTGTGCCCAGCTTGGTACACTTTCTAATCTTATATTACTCCATAGAGTACTCCAAAGGAATTTAAAGAAGTTATTTCAGCCTCATTATTTGTTCATCTGATGTACTTCACACCTCCATTCTAGTCAGTGCTCATGTTTCCCTTATGATACACAACCCTTCCACACTGATTAAATAAAGACCAAAGTTAGCAAGGGTTCCCTACTCTTTCTGTCACCCACTGTTCCCTCACCTATATAGCTACTCTACTCAACACTGTCAGTACTGTTATCAAAATATGGCACTAGCCCCACAATTTGAAAATTACAGTGGCACTTTCACACTGGCTAAAATCTTGGTGTCTTTTTCTGCATTAATTACTCTGCATGACTCCATACCCCCATTATTTAGTAATTTCCTTTTCAGCTTCACACAGTGGCTTCTCTTCCTTTATGGGTGCTCCAGTCCCAAATCATAGTTCACAATCAGTTGCAAACCCTGTTCTTGTCAACGGATGTCACCATGTGCTGAGCTCTAACCTTGTTCCCCTGAATACTATGGCAGTATGTAGACTGATAATACCAATGAGCCATCCTTGCATAAGTATCTGACCTCTATGAAATGCTTTTACACTCATTTCCTCTTATTTGAACAAGACAGAGAAGAGTACTTATTCTTTCCATTTTCTAGCTGAGGGAATTACAATTCAGCAAGGGTCAGATGACTTATTCAGAGCCAAGATGATACATAAATAAGAGTCAAGACTCAAATTGGGAATTCTATGTCTAACTTCAATTCCTTCCTCAAATACTTTGTTGTTGTTGTTGTTGTTTGAGACAGGGTCTTAGACTGGCCTTGAACTCACTATATAGCCCAGGCTGGCCTCAAGCTCACAGAAATGCTCCTGACTCAGCTTCCCAAGTACTGAGATTACAAGGTGTGCACCACCACACCCAGCAATCCCAGACACATTTCTGGGAATATACCTAGCTGTCAAGCAAGACTCATTCATTTAAAGCAAGTTTATGGGGCTGATAAACTTCAATGCTGTGAAACACAGCTTCAGTCTCTTGCCCACTCTACATCACTATTTTTATTCCATTTCCCACTCCTAGCATCCAGCCTTGATGCACGAAGTCAACCCACCCCACTTCCATCTCTGCAAAATTCTCACAGATCCCTCCTGCTGCCATGTTAACCAACTTCTTTTTTCTGCTTTGAATGTTGTCTTCTCCACTGATATCTTCTTCACCTAGTGATTTATTTTCTGGCTCATACTCTTAACCACAAACTCTAAGTGCATTTATGAGTTCAGCTACATATTCTCAGGCTGTCCCCTGTCCTGCTTTGCAGAAACTATTCACTTTAGAGTGTGAGCTCTGTTTAGATCACCAGCACAAAAACCATACATTAAGAGGCACAGAGACATTAACAATAACAATTTTTAAAGTAAATTATTCCTGTCCTGAATCTGAAATAATGACAAACCACTAAGAGCATTATTTACCTCAATCTGGAGTTTCTCAGTAGGAATTAGTTCATCAGAATTGTAAAGTAGTTGACAAGAGCACACTGGTTTATAGGTAGTCCCAAAAATATAATACAAAATACTGAGTAGTTCTTTATTAGCTTTCTGTTATCAACAACAGTGCAGCTCTAGTGCACAGCAAGGTCAACCCAGGTAAGAGGACCCTAGTTACCAGCATTTCCACCAATAGAAGAAGGAGATCAGCTATTCCAATTACATATGTGCTCTGGAAAAGCACCAGGTGGCTATGTATAACTTACCGGTTTATCCTTGATGGTTGGGCTTGAAACACACAGGTACAGTTTCCCGTCTTCTTCTAGGCAGGCATCTATCAAAGCTTGTACTGAACTTTCCTCCTGGAATAGCAGAAAGGCATAGCCTTGGAAAGAACAAAAACAAAAATGGGGGAGAAGAATAAGTAAATTTAACTCAACGTATCAGTCAAAAAATTAGCAGTCGTTTCATTTTGACAAATTATTACTGAAATCTAAGAAGTTCAAATGGGACAGAGGATTTCAAACCCGTGTGTGCCAGAGGAGCTCATGGCCTTTACCTAGCAGAGTCGCATGCTCTGCTAACTGAGCTAGCTAGGCATTGCAAATGTACCTTGTTTGATTCTCAAGAATATCCTTTTTTTCAATTTTTATTTTAAGGATAATAAAATACAACAAAATAAGACAGAACAAAGCCAATCAAGACAATGCAGTGAAACTGGTACAGAACTTTAGGGCAGGATACTGGGATAACAGTAATAGCTACCATAGCATATCTTGTTACCTTCACAATAGTTGCCCATTCAGTCAGGTATAGCAAAATCAAACCAAAAACAGAACACTACAAAACCAATCAAAACAGAATATTTAATAGGGCAGAACAATCAGAACAAAGCAAAACAGTGAAACCAATATTGGCCTTCAAAGATAAGACAGAAGGAAATTCCCCTATTTGCTATATTACTTACTGTCATCCTCCCAAGAGATGCTCAGACCACTGGCCCCAGGTCAGCATAATCGATTAAACAGTATAAGCACTTAGTTGTTTTATGTACCTTAGTTACTATCAACTCAGGCTGACCTCGTAACTATCTGGATGCTAACGGAGTGGTGGCGGGGGGAGACGTCTGATTCTCAGCCCTTGCACCCGTAACCTTGCTGACTTTTCTCTCCCTGGTGCACCTGTGGCTCATGCCGCTTCTCAAGATTATTCTTGGAAACCAGTTCAGGACGCTTCTATGCAATCTCCACAGAATGTTCTCATCATGATTTAATGAGGGCAACAGACTCATCACAGGCCCTGGCCACCACTGGCATTACTTGCCCACCAGTTTCTATCAGCCCATAGGCTTGACATATGCTACAGCAAGGATGAGCCTTAGAGTACTGTGCTAAGTGAAAAAAGCCTTAGAAAATACGCCCAGGACAGGCAAATAAAGCAAAAATAGATCAACTTCATACAACCGGGAAATTGAAGGGAATAGGCATAGGGCTATTTTATCTAAAACAATCATAGTGATGGTTAGACAATTCTCAAACCGAAAACTACTGAACTGTATACATTAAATTAGTGAAATGCATGATGTGTGCATACCTCAACAAAACCATTTTTAAAAAAGTAAACAACAAGCTGCTGTGTTTTCACATATCATTGCTGCTACTACTGTGTTTCTCTAAGGAATATGCTCCTGGCAGAGCACACAATCTAGAAACACTGACATCCGTTTTAAGATTTCCATGGACAGTCATTTTTTAGTGCAATATACTTTTAATTGACATAACAATTGTGTGTATTTGTAGAGTGCAATGTGATAATTTGTTAATGTACACAATGTACAATGATCAAGTCTTGGTATTACCATCCATTTCCCTCTCCTTAAACATTTCTTCACTGGAAAGCTTAAAGCTCCTCTCTTCTAATTCTTTATAAAATATATAGGGCTGAGGGTATCACCAGTTGCCTAGCATTCAAGAGCCCCTGGATTCAATCCCTAGCACTAAAGATAAAGTATATAATAAATTGTTGTGAACTATAGTCACTCTACTGACACATCCTGTTTTGTCCAGTAAGGTAAGATTTAGAGTAATTACACATGGAACACAAATCATGCATTACAAGATCACTAAAATGAAGGAGAATTGTTTCCTGCTTTTAATAAAATATGCAGCAGAATAAGCAGATATTTGGACAATTAACTAAATTCAATATGAAGCTGAGGGAGATAAATGGGACAAAAAAGAAGCTCTGAGGAGCAGAGTCTGACTTGGAAGAATCAGCAAGACTTCAAAAAGAACAGATGCTCAGGGAACCAGCTCTGGTACTTGCTTGACGTTGATATCCACGCGGCTGAGCAAAGGCCCTCCTGAGCTAGTCTGAGCCTGGGAACTCAGCTAATTCAATCTCTTTACAACCCTGAGAGCTTCACTAAATCTCTCAGCTGCCACCTCTGCTCCTAGTCCTGAAACCAGCCTCAGAAGAAATTGTCACCAACACTGTTCTCTTCTGGAGCACTGTGTGCTAGAATGATGAAAATACAGAGAAAATTCCCACATATCAAACAAAGATGCATAATGTATAACCAACTGGCTAAGAATTGAAGTTCTCTGGAGTCCTGGGCAGGTAATATCCTGTCACATAATAACAATGGTAGTGGATAATAGCTATTATTTTTTACTCTTTTCTCCAACTCTTTTACCAATATACACAGCATTCAAGCAAGCACAATAGGAAAAAACACCAGCAACTGCCCAGCACAACACCATAAGCAGAAGTTAAAACACAGGAGAAGGCATCTAGCTGGGCCATCTGCAGAAAGAGGCTGCCCAGGTATTAAGACCAGCATTGTTTTGGGACTTTATTCCCAGGCTAGACGAGTCAAAGGATTTAGCAAGTAGCTAGACAAATAAACAAACAAATAATAAACCTAACTGCAAAAGTAGAAGAGATATGTCATTTCTTTATCCTCTTTTACAAATGGCATCAAACTATCACCAAGGCCCAAGGAATCTATCAGAAATTCAGTATTTTCATTTAAGTGAGAATATTAACACTGCTTGCTACAGACAGTAATACAGATAAATGAGTTTAAAAATGCAAATATTGCCAGGTGCAGTGATGTATCCCTGTAAACCTAGCACTCAGGAGACTGAGGCAGGAGGATCACTGCCAGCTTGAGGCCAGCCTGGGCTACATACTGGGTTCAGAGTCAACCTGACCTACATAGCTTCAAACAAACAAACAAAATAATAACCAAGAAGTTTTAGGCAGGTTCTTTCCAATCTCCTGTCTTAACCATTTTAATTTCTGGTACAGATCTTTCACAAAGATCAAAAGAAGCATAGTGGACATCCTGTCTTTGGAGCCAAGCCCCTCCGTTTACACACAGTGTTATGCACAGGCACATCAGAAAGGTCTGGCAGTGAGGCAAGCTCAGGGAGCCGGCTCCAGTTCCTGGCTCCATGAGGCCTCTAAGCTGACTGCTCCCCAACACTGCTCACCCTCTGCAGTCTTCTATGTCAAATCCAGTCTTCAGCTGACCTTGGGCCTTATAGAAGAGCGAAGTTGTCTACTCATAACAGGTAAGCAGCACAAAAGCATACAGATTTTCACTTAGGTCTACCTGATGGCCATAAATGTCTATGTTTGCAGTAGACAGAGTGAAAACAACTGGGAGTTACATGTAAAAGCCTGTTATGAATATTGTTAACAAGAGGAATACCTACAAATTCTTTACTTTTCCCAGGGAATTGTTTGTAATACTTTACTAATTTCTTTAGAATGCTTTTATATAATTCTAGGGGCAGGCATGGTGATCAACACCTATAATTCCAGCATTTAGGAGGCTGAGGCAGAATAATTTCTGTGACTTTGAGACCAGCCTGAGCTACATAGTGAGTTCACAGACAGCCTGAACTACAAAGTAAGTCCCTGTCTCAAATAATAATGATGATGATGATGATGATAATAATAATTTTATATCAAGACAATCATCTAAAATGGGTGTGGTGGCACACAACTGTAATCCCAGCACTGCGGAAGCTGAAGCAGGAGGATCCCAAGTTTGAGCCCTGGGTCACTTAGTGAGATCCTGTCTGCCCCTTTAAATCAATTAATTAGATAAGTGAAAAGGTTGAGAATTAAATTCAGCAACAGTGCCACTGGGTTTAATTCCAGTATCAGCCAAAAAAACAAAACAAAACCATTTTTACTCCAAGTTTAGCAAGCTGCCACTCTCTGTAATGACAATATTCTATTAGCACTACCAATGCACATGTGTGTAAACATCTCTCCAGGGTGTAGCTCAACAATTCCCATCAACTATTTCCCACTGCTAACATTTTGAACCAAAACAAAACTCACTAGAAACCACAGCCACCCATGAAGACAACTTTATCTTACCTAATATAAAAACCCCTGACACTTCAAGGTCAAGCAAACCTAGACAACAATAAAAATCACAGCACTTTAAAACCAGGAAAGAAGAATCCTTCAAAATAATTTTCCTTCTGATCTTGAGAAATTTAAGGCTCAAGTAAACAAAGTATTTGAGAAAGATCCCTTCTAGAACAACAAGATTAATGTGAGGTTGAAATTAAATCAATGATTTACTAAAAAGTAAATTCCACATTGTACCATGCTATGAAAGGAGTTCTGGGTTAGGAGTCTGCGGTCTGGATTTGGGTCTAACTCCCACCATTTATTACTAGTTGTGTGGTGTAACAACTAATAACTAACATCACTGAGCGTTTACTATCAACTAGGAACTGGTCTAAGTGCCCTGGGTATATTAACTCATTTTATCTTCACACATACCCTATGAAGTAGCTGATATATTAAATTTTGTTTTATAGTTTAGCAAATTACACAGTGGCATACACCTATAATCCCAGCACTCAGGAGGCTGAAGCAGGAGGATTGTTGCAAGTTTGAGACCAGCCTGGGTTACAAAGTGAGCTCAAGACCAGGCTTAACTGCATAATGAGACCCTGTTTCAAAAAAGACAAAAAAGAAAATTACACAAATTAAGGGGTTTGTTTGAGGTCCTTCAGTAAGTGGTAGAACTATGAACTCAAATATTAGCATTTCTTAGTCTCACTTCTTTTTTTAATAAAGAAAGTATTTTTCCTGATTATCTTACAGATATGTAGGTTGTAAGATAATCCATACAAAGAAGTTTTGTAACTAGGATGCCCCGAAATTGTTAATTTTTTCTTGTTACATTTCCAATTATTTATGTAACATGTAAAATTAAAGTTATATATGGTCTCATTATAAAAATTAATGACACACACTTTCTATTTTGCATTTACAAGTGTTTGATGGATAAAGAGAAATGACCTAGATACTGAAGAAAAACACTAATCAAAGTTACTTGAAGACAAGCTTAATATTATTGCAAACAAAAAATAAAGTAACTGAATATGTGCTTTCACATATTGCTAGCCATTTCTACCTGTTTTCTGTTACTCAGAAAAAAAGAGAGGATTGTCAGATGTATTATTTGCTGATTTTAACACATTTTTAAAATAATAACTGGTTATTTCTGTAGAGACTCTGAAATTAACATTTCAGTGGCAGCTTCTATTAATTTGAAAGGCACCAACACAAAAGAAGAACTAAAAGGGTAAATAAGGGCCAAAATGTGTGATAGATATTATGAAATAGGAAGAAAATGTTCAAATAGGAAGGAAACAAGGGAACGGGAAAGAGAAAAGGAAAGAAGGGAAAAGAAAAGAACAGAAGGAAAACATAGAAACAAAATTCCTCTAAATAAGGAGGTCAGAGGGGTGGGAGGGGACTGGGAAAAAAAAGAATCAAGATATATCATGTACAGGTACAAATTTCCTATGATGAATGTGATCATTATGTGTATCTAACATGTACCAATACAATTAATTAAAAAAAAAAAAACCTTGGCCAAAAACTGTTCTTCCTTGCATTCTGAGTAACAGAAAACAGGATCACAAAATTTCTCGTTTCAGGAATGGTGAGCGGAGACGTACAGTATAGAGGGCTTCAGAAATGCATTAAACTATAGCAGCCCTCATCTCTGAGCCAGCATGTGGGAGGTGCGGGCTTGACAGGGAGCAGGAAGAACTCTTGGCCACTGTCACCACCACAGCCCTAGGTTACAGGCAGAATGGATGACAGGAAATTGCTTGCTTTTCCACTGATGCCAAATAGGTTAAAGGAACAGGGAGAGACTTTTTGGACAAGCATAGATTGACCAGTGCAATTTTCTAGGAGGAAAGGAAGAGGAAGGGGAAGAAGGGGGCTTAATCAGGGTAATTCAACTTTATTTGGAAAGGATTTTGAAGGGTAAATTTAATTAAAAAGATTTTTCTCTTAATAGCTCAGAACACATTAAGAATTGCAACCTTCAAAATGTTCTTGGCCACGTTTCAAAAACAAAGCTTCCTGAACTCTTAAAAACATATTTTTTCAAGGTTAATTTAAGAATATTTGATCCCTAGTATAAATCACCACCCTCACAACCACCCTGTGATAAGTGCCTACAGTGTTCCAGGCACTCTGCTAAAAAACATATTATATCTGTTAGCTTATTTCACCCTCATGGCAACTCTATGAGGCAAATACCACTGTTATTACCATCTTACAGATGAAAAAAATTAAGCTACAAGAGGTTAAGGGACTTTTCATTAAAACCTAGGGATTGAATTTAGAGTTAAAACCTAAGTCAGACTCCAGAGCTCTTACTCTTACTCATTAATTTATATTGTCTCACTTAAAAACTGGCTATAGAAAACTTTTAGTATCACTAATAAGGACTTGCCTTTAAAAATGTCCTTTTAATAGTGGCCATGACAGTATTTCAGTGGCAGTAAATTACCTAAAATTTATTCTTACAATTTAAGTTTCACATAGATATAATTGCTTGAAAGCCCACAGAAACTTTTGGTGGGGGGGTACTGGGGATTGAACTCATGACCTCGCACTTGCAAGGCAGGCGCTTATGCTGGTGAGCTAAATCCCTGGCCCCCACAGAAACTATCTTAAGAGGAGTTGAAATGATGAATTTCAAAATAACAAGAGGAGGCTTAGATATAGTTTTATTTAGGTCAATGAAATTTTTATTTTAAGCAAACTTGTTTATTGGTCTTCAATGTACTGTATGTTTAAATTGAAGATTCTGAAGAGTTAAAAAATAGACCTTATTAAAGTTTCAAAGAAATAAATATCACCATCACAGTAAAAATAGACAACAATCTTATTTTGTTTTTTGGTACTGGGAATTGAATTCAGGGCCTCACAAATGCCAAGCATGGATCCCATCCCTGAGCTATACCCTAGCAGAAGAATCTTAAAAGGATTCTAAAACCAATGGGTAAATTTAGGGAAACAGAAGGGAAAGGGAGGAAACCAGATAATCATACAATATTTAAGTGTCCCTTAACAGAGAAACTGGCATTTGCAAAGATACTTTTACATAGAGGAATCTGGTAGATACTATCTTAATCAAATGACCAAACTTAATATCACCAATAATAGGGCAAACTGATCTCACATGCCTCCTGTACCTTGTCCTCAGTATAGTACTCCATCTATGTAATATCCCTGCTAGTACTGTTTAACTTGAGTCCCATCATAAGGAAACAAGTAGATAATTCCAAATCAAAGCAATATACTACTTTTTTTTTTCCTGTCTTTTTGAGACAAGGTTTCACTGTAAAGTTCAGCTGAATTTGAACTCACTTTGTAGCTCAGGCTGGCCTCAAATTCATACCAAGTGCTAGAGTTCCACACATACATTACCAAGCCCAGAAAGAGATGTTCTACAAAACAACCCAGATAGATTCTTCAAATGATATAAAATACAAAAAAACTCAGATGATTGGTCTAAATGAAAGGTGATTAGAAAGATGAAGCCACACTAAGCTCGTCTATTTCAAAGAAAGAGACATTATGATAGCTATTGTTAATATCCAACTGTTTTGTTGTGAAGTGCTGTGTTGCTTACATTGTTCTGTTCTGACCTGGTTATATCTGTCCTCTTTTGTTTTATTCTCTTTAAAATTAAAAAAAAAATAAAAAAAGAAAGATGAAGCCACTAAATGCAAGGCTAGACCTCATGTTTGAATTTAAGTAAAAACAGCTCTAAAGGACATTACTGGAACAATAGGGATATGTCAAGTTCTGGAGAGACACATGCTAAAGAATTTAATTTAGGAGTGAGGGGCCTTGACATCTACAATTTACTATTATAAGGGTCACTGAGAAAAAAACAGAAAAAGAACAGAAAATGATAACAATTGTTGAATGTAGAAATCTACATGTAGGTGTTCATTGTACTATTCTTACAACTTTTTGTGGGCCTAAAATCTCAAAAAATTTTTATGAAGAAATTTTAAATTACAGATCTTCTAGAGAAGAGGATAATATACCTCTATTCCATAAAAAGGTCCACAGTTCTTTTAAAAGATCCAATAGTTCTTAAAATCAATAAATGATACTGTCATTTTTGTTTCAAATAATAACTACAAGTGGAAAAATACTACAGCTCGTAGGGGCTGTGTCCTGATTTCATTTATAAAATGATGGAAGACCAAGTAGTTTCCAATTGATTGAGACCAGCCCCAGAAGTAAGGGTTCCCAGGGTAGACAAGCAGATAATTCTCACCTCTCACAAAACCAGACTCCCTCATTACCAATGACCTTCTCAGATCTGAAGGATATCTTTCTAGCCAGACCTGCCTAAGGTGAAATCTTTTTTGGCACATTCAGTTGTTTCAGACACTCTGACCTTGGCTTTTGGGTCAGAGGACTTACCTGGTGTGCCTCAGGAAACTTGTCTTTGGATTTAGTTCAAGAGGATAAAAAATATTTAGGAGGTTCAAGGCATGATGGTAGACACTAAAGGTATAAAGATGATTAGGTCAAAGAAGAATCCTTCCCTGGAAGAGTTATCTTATAAATGAAAAATGCTATGTTGAAGGGATGTCCTACAGAACATTACTGAGCAGCAAATGGAACAGATTTATGCAAACATCAGGGAAAGTCACAGAGCAAAGGCTGTATTTAAACTGGAGGATGATTACTTTTTCCAGGAAGTAAGGGCATTCCAAGTTCAGTAAAGAAAACATGCCATGGCATGGAGAGGTCAAAGAATAGGCTCACTTGGAGAGCAGTGAGCACAGCACAGGAATGGGGATAAGTGAATCGGCTCATTAATTTCCTGCCTGCTGTGTGCATAGCACTGTGGGTCTGTGAACCAGGTTTTTATTAATTTTCCTCTTCGATTAGAATACCTGATATCCAGCAGGGGCTACAGCTCAGTGGCACAGCACCTGCCTGGCAAGAGTGAGGTCGTGAGTCTGAGCCTCTGTAACAAAACCAACAACAACAGCAACAAAAAAGAATACCTGATATCCTACATCAGGGATGGCAAACCTACACTGACACACATGCTACAATGGGCTGTTTGTATCACTGAAAGTTTTTAAATGTTTGCCACCATTGTCCTAGATGTATGGAAGCCTCATTATGTACTCTAAACATTGCAAAGGAAAACTGACAGGAGCAAATCCTTGTTCTCAAGGAACTTACATGCCACAAGAAAGTCATGAGGAATAAGGGCATAAAAAACTCCAGGAATAGTGCATTAAAAATTCTAAGAATTATTTTCAACATATTTTTAAAAGTTGTACATCACAGAAAGAAGAAAGATTACTTTTTGTAAAGAAGGCATGGAAAAGAATCAGGAAAGATTTTCTGTAACTGGTAGCATAGGTAAAAACATGAAGAGGACATTCCAGGGGAAGAAATTAGCCTAAGTTAAAAAGTAGAGATGACTCTACAGAAAGGCATTGTTCAAGTTCATAGATCCCTAAAGCATTCCTGGAGGCAGGGGGACAAAGAAATATATTTATTTGACTGTATTCACTGCACAGAGTGGAGACCCAAAACTTTGCTACTAGCCTGTTCTGTGTTTTCTACTACATGAGTAGCTGCTTCTTTGTGGTGGGTTAGGGGTTAGTGGGTAGGGGTCTGTTGCTTGGTGGCTAGGGGTTTAGTTAGGAACAAATGAACAAAGACAGTTGGCTAAGTAGAACTACCTCAGAGATTAAAACTGGCTATCCACTTCCTGTAATCTTACTAAAATCCTGCAGTTCAGGGCAGTGATGTGGAGTGTTTGGGTTCCTGTAAACACATATCCTCATATAAAGAGAACTGTGTGAAGACTGCCAGTTTGTTGGTTCTAGGTACAGTGATTCTAACAAGTACCTGAGCAAGGAAAATTAAGCCAGGTTGAGGATGTGGGAGGGAACTGGTCAGACTAGTTGGAAAACTTTATCATTACTCAGCATTGTATTTTCATCGGGGGAAGGGTGTTAATATTCTTTAATACTGACTAAGCTGAAGTCAGAGGACTTGATGCTTACATGTACTTCCCATGTAAGCCTCTCACCAACTCAACGAGAAGCATTAACTCAGAGGAGTAAACTGAGGATCAGAGGCTAAGCTACTTGCTCCGTGTCACATAGCTAGTAATCATCACTGTCCGGCTCTGAGTCCACAGCCTAGCTTTTGTCTTTCCACTTGCTGTTTTCCCTTTCTCAGTTTCAGAGATACACAGTAGATACTTCTCAACAGAAAGGTGAAACTATTGATAAACCACCTAAGCTTTAACAGTCTAATTTTTTCTCTTCCCTGGACTTTACTAATCCTCCAATTCGTTCTTAATGTGCTGCCAATGTAGCTTCCCTGGGCGACACTTTCCCCTTCTCAAGACTAAAGCCATCCATCCAATATTTCTAAAGACAAACCCATTCTGCTCTCAGCTTTCAAAAAATTCTCATCATATTCTCCTGACCAGCTTCTCACTTCTAGTTCTTTCAATTAAAATAAAATACTCTGACTTGGTCACACTTACTCACACACTTAGTCTTATCCAATCCTTTCCAGCAAGTCCAGCAGAGCTAAAACACCCTTTCTGCCTCAGCCTGCCACATATGTACCATCCACTTCCACTGCTGCCATCAACTCTCTTTCAAAGAAAATCCTCGTCAGGGGTAATTAAGGCTTCTCCAGACTACATGAGCCTCTGCCGGGGCAGAGCACAGTCAGTAACCTTGTCCGAGCAGTCTCTGCTACTCGTGTGGCTGTTCACACTTTGTTCTGTGCCTTTTACTCCAAGTGCCTCAAACTATAAATGCTTTCAAGAAAGGCTGTCTTTCCAGCTTAACTTCAACAGAATGCTGGAAATATATGTGCTTAATAAAAGTTTTTAAATGGTAAGATTTTAAAGGCAATAATAGATGCTACTCCATCTGTCAAAATAGAACAAGACAAAAAGCCTACCCTTGTTACTATTTAGTAAAGTTTCCATGTTTTTGTAGGAAAACCCTTCCTTGGAATAAAAACTGCAACCAAGTACAACATTAAAATATTTTAAATTCATAATTCACCAACGATTGTGAGCATGATAAGCCACGATCTGCATTTTTTAAAAAAAGGAATATTACTCAAAAAATTACAAACTACTAAAAGGTTAAGTACATGCTAAAATCCCTTAGTTTCCCAACTGATGAGTTTATATAACTCAGAAGCTAGAAAAACTCAGAATCTGGGCCTGAAACAATAATGACTTGTTTCCATTCAAACTGTACAATAAGGGGGGAGGGGAGTGAAGTTTGAAAATTTTCCTCTCTACAGCCAAATGTAAGCAAGTTGAAGGAAGCTGAACTAGACGCTATGCTCCAGCCCACTATAGCTACGCCACGGCCTGGTCTTGCTCATTTAGTCCTCTTTCTTGTCCTTCAAACAGTGTCTCTTCAGCTGACTGCCTCAGAGTCAATCGGAATTCCATGTGGCCTGCCTTATGCCAGGTTCACAAACCACGCTGGTATTACATAAACTTCCTCAACTGCAATGACTTGGTCACAGGACCAGCAGACAAGCCAGCCTGGCCAGTGAAGAGGAAACCCGTTATCACCAGCTGAAACAGCCACTCAGGAGAACACGTTTCTGAAAGTGGGAGGGGTCATCAGCAAGCCAGGTCTGGGTCCCTCTTGGGTAAAGCCGAAGGCCTGTTACTGTTCCTGCTCTTCTAGCTGTGCATCTGCACCGTATGTTCCTGGACTCCCAACTAACATTAGCTACTCAAGCAAGCTGAGAATGACAGCCTCCGCCACCCTACTGCCAACTGCACTGACTTCTGAAGACTGTGAGAGCCACACGTCTAATCTGCTGCCCAACATGGGCAGATGGCTGATAGCTGGCCTTTATTCAGAGGCTTCTGGACCAGTGACAGTGCAGTTGTGTTTACTACATGGATGTTACCAGCTCCTCCCCCTGGCCCTACATTCTCTTGTTCCTCCGTGACAGGCAAAACTAAAACATCCAGGATAAGCTTCTTAGTGCAGATCCAGGGGTACAAGCCTTGGGGTGGGTGGACATTTTTGGTAATACCAGTGACAACAATTTCAGACCTGGGATATTCTCCCAGGAAGCAAACAGAGTTTATACGAAACACATCTGTCATCAAGTTTGTATGTTCAACTTATATTTCTAGCTGCCACATCCATAGCCCTATGCTCAAGGAAGCAGAACTCAGCTATTCTTTTATTAAAAGCTCAAGGAATTCAGTTCTCTATCATGATTCTTGTTACAGTGTGATACTGAAAGATGAATTGACTAGTTAGAGTCTCTCTTTCTCTCTCTCTCTAGAATTGAATTAGAAATATGAAAACAGTCTAGCTGAGTCATAGTAACAGCAGGACATGGTAATGTTGGATAATTAGTAGCTCCTACTGTGTATATCCCTGCTACCTGCTGCCCTCTAGCACAGACCTCATGACACCTGGTTCTGTCACACCTGCTGCTGGACTCTCCTTATTACTCTTAACCACACTACTGATTTGAGGTAGCCTAACAGAACCCCTGACCCCTTCAGTCCAAGAACTCAACTATAAAGTAGTTCACCCAGATCCAGAAATGTGTACTATCACTAGGAAGTCAGAATCCTACAGTTCAACTATGGCTGCAGGGCAGCTAAGAACCAAAGCCACAGTTTCAACTACTTTTTTTGGAAATACTTCACCTGTATGAGTGGGACAAAAAGAATGTAAGACTCAGGAAAAAGACAAGGGCCACTATGGTTTTTGAATAGCTGTGAAAATGTACCTTTGGTCACTTATCTTTACCTGGTAATTATTACATAAAATCCAGCCTTATAAACAGCAACATAATTTGTCAGATTATATAGTTTAAATCTGTCTTCCTTTCCCATAAATGATACACACCAGTGAAACCATAAAAATCACTTTGTTTGTTATTTATCAGGTAAAATGGTATAAATTATTGATCTGTCAGATTCGAACCTAATAAAAGCTGTTGTGTCCTATAAGAAAATACTTCTCAGCTTAAAAATAAAGATTGGAGTGCAATTTAATGAACTTATCATTTTTAAAGCTGCAATTCATCTGAAAAATATCTGAAGACCACAGGGCCAAGTATGAGAGGCACTTGGTATAGAACAGAAAACTAAACATAAAAAACACCCAGCTCTCATAAAACTCACATTCCAGTCTGGAAAACAGAAAAACACACATAATTTTTTTCAGGTCATGAAAAGTCATTTAAAGAAAAACAAATGAGTGTAAAAGCCAACAAAAATGTGAGTAAGTGAAATAGGAAAAGAGGGTAGAGACTGCCCTGACTTTTTTCCTGACTTTTAGATAAAAAAGTCAATAAAGATTTTTCTACTAAGTTGACACTTAAGCAGAGGTCTAAAAGATGAAACACTGTTTAGAAATCTGGGGGAAGAGAGTTTCAGACAAAAGGAAGTATTGCTACTACTAGAGAACTTAGTTGTCCTGTTAAAGGAATAGCAAAGAAGTTAGTGGCCGGAGTAGGTAACAGAATGATAGGCAGTGATACTAGAAAACACCCAAGATTCAACAGATAAAACCTAAGAGGAAAAGATTTAAACACTTCAATCAAAGTACAAGTCTCCTACCAATGAGGTCCCTGCCTTTTGCAGAGGCAGAAAGGTATGCTCGTAACTGCAATGTGCTGTTTATCTGACTTCAAACTATAGAAAGCTTGCTGCAGATGTCCAAATTAGCATAAAACGTGCTGCTTTGGGAAGCCACGTGATATCAAATTCAGATCTCTTTTAATGCTAGTTAAGTAGCTTCTAATTTAACCTAAAGAAAATGATCTGAAAGAAAAGGCTATATGCAAGAATATATTAACAGAAGTAATTATTTCTAACAGCCTAAATTATCAACAAGGAAATAAATTAGGGTGCAGCAAATAGGTTGGGCAGCCTCTGAAAATACAAAAATTATGCAGAAACTTGAAGGGAGAAGAGAAGGAGAGATGAATACAAAACTTTATCTCTGCTCTTATTATACCCTCTCCCTCAAACACAAAAATATATATGTCTGAAGATCAGATAGAAACAAAAATGACAGTGGATTCTTTTTTTTGATAGTGGATTCTTGAGTAGGGGCAGCATTATTATTGTTGTTCATAAAGCAATTGTTCGATGAAACCCACATTGTTTAGTTCTGGCTTTACTACTTAATTATAAGAGGTGATCAAAAGCTACAGTGAATTTTAAATTTGAAACATATATTACATAAAAGATACAATGCCATTAATCCTTCTCAAAATACTCCAAACACCTGCTGTTCTTAACACTTCTTGAAACAGTTCTGAAAGTTCTCTTTTGTAAGCAGCTTTATGAAGTGTAATAAAAAATATAGCTGCCAAGAGCCATCCAATGGAAAAGTGAGCTCCTAAAAACATTATAATGTGTCTTCATTTGTATGGCATGCACCATAACTTCTTACGACCTTAATTGTAGAAATCTAAATGGTTTCTCTGACCAAGCCTGATGAAAAAAATCAAAACTAAAACCAAATATAATCATCTATTCACCAGACTGATACCATGTGACTTCTGGCTCTTCCCAACGTCAAAATGACTAGGAAAAGTAAGCATTTTGAACCAATTCAGGACATCAAGGCAGCCACAAGAGCACAACTAAAGGCACTTATGAAAAAGAGTCACAAAAATGCTTCACAAAGTGGTGAGAAGTATGGAGTAATTGTATTTGGAAAAAGTGTGAGTATCCTGAGGGTGATTAACAGCAATGTGTCTTTTACTCTAAGTAAATTCTTTTACTTTAACATTCATTATATGTTTTTATTACATCTCACACAATATTAAAGCTTAGAATTAGGGTAGCAATAGAAATGGCTGTGGGTCAGGTGTTTGATTAGTGAGTCACAACACTCTTTATTCTGTGATCTTCTCAGGAACTCAGCCACATCTTTGGGGCTTTTTGTTTTTCCATCAACACAGACACATTTTCACTCTTTTCCTCACCTACCTCTCCACTGCGATGTCCTTCTCTTCTTCCTGACTACTAGTGCAATTTACTTATTATCTATTTTTTACTTTTTTTCCTTTCTCTTCTAAAGATGACTCTCATGAGGTGTGTGCCTCCAACACCAGGCTCTAGTCCTATAATCCCTGACCATAGTTCCAACTGCCCCTTGAAACCTCCACTCTGCCCAGATGTGAGTGTACACAAAACCCTACAGCAAATCACTCCCTAAACTGATTTTCTCTATTGGCTCTGCTACATTCGGTAGCCATGAGGCTCCCAATCAGTGGGAGGGATTATAGCACAACTGTACCATCAAATCTACACCATTGTGATCTATGCCATCACCAAGACACAATGGTTCCTTTCTCTTCACATTCTGGTAATTTCCCACTGACAGTATTAAAGATCTTTATAGTCCTCATAACCTTTTCAATACAAAAAATTGAATCCAATTTTTTGCCAAGGAAAAGTACTTGCCAAGCAAGTACTCTACCACTGAGCTACATTTTCAACCCTTTAAAAATCTTATTTTAAGACACGGTCCCACTATATTGCCCAGGCTGGCCTTTAATTTTGCAATCTTCCTGCCTCAGTTTCCTGAGCAGTAGGGATTACAGGCATGTACCATAATTTCTTATGATCTTAATTACAGAAATCTAAATGATTTCTCTGACCAACCCTGAAGAAAAAATAAAAACTAAAACCAAACATAAAAACTCAACTTCTCTCTTACTCAACAAAGTGGAGGGAAAAAGCCTTCAGTGATGACTGGGCAATATGCAAAGTATTCTATGTGTACTTTATTTAATCTCATAACCAACCACATACAGAAAGTATTATTATCCCCATTTTTGAATAAAATACAGAAATTCAGGCAGATGGCAAGATATAGAACAGAAATTCAATGCAGGGAGTTTCTTTCTGATCCCATACGCTTGGTCATTGGTTACTCAGATCAAGTCCTAGGCCTGGCAATCAGGTTCCTACAAAATCTAGCTTAACTAAAGACTGCCTTGAACATGTTTTCTCTGGGCTATCCTTACTCCTAAGTGATACTAATATAATGCATTACATAGTGAGACCTTGTCTCAAAAATACACACACACACACACACACACACAGACAGAATGAACTTTGGGCTCTGAGGTAAGCCTGTTTTGGCTCTAAGTTCAGTCTTACAAAGACTTTGGACAAATCACTCTCTTTAAGGCTATTTTTGCCCTTATTAAATAGGAATAATAATGATTCCTAACTTGTGGAACTGGAAGATTAAATAAGATTGAGCATATAAATAGTGATCCACTGCTTAGCACACCTAAATCTGCTGCCTGTTCTTTTCCAACCTATTTTTGAAAGTCAAGGTTCTAAACACTAGCAATGGACCACAGATTATCATGTACTTTAATAAAATAGCATCACTCATAAACTTCCACATGCAGAGACTGTTTTAAGAACACCACATGACTTTACTCACTTTGATTCTCAGTGCAATCTTATAAAGTAAGTACTACTATTATTCCTATTTTGGAGATTATGAAACTAAGGCATAGAAAGGTTAAACAATCTAAGGTCATACAACCAATAAATAGGGAAGCCCAGAAAATCTGGTTCCAAAATCCATGTTCTTTACCACTATTAGTATATTGTCTTTGATGAGTAGAAGGGAGAGGGAGGGAAGGGAAAAGGGCTCAAAAAATTAATTTTTTTGAGACATGTCCCAGCCATGTATTTCAGGTGTCCTCAAACTCTTGGCAGTCCTCCTGCATCAGCCTCCCAAGAGCTGGGATTACAGGCATGTACCACCTCATCCAGAAGGAATTAAAATGTGTTATGTACATGTACCAAATTCCCACAAAGAATGTAAACATTATATATTATATACATGTACTAATGAACTAGAAAGAAAGCAAGCAAGTAAGAAAGAAAGAAAGCAAGTGAGCCTTTCCTAGATCCTCCAAAAGACCAGACAATAGACCCTTCCACAGACCAATACACAACAAATATTTGATGGACTGAAATTCCCAATGCTGCAGGAACATTTGTAGACCTCTGTTTACATCAATTTCTGTTCTTTTGCCCCACCTGTTTTTAACCTATTTTCAAACCATCAGTACCCAAACTATTATAAATATAATGACACTGATATAATTTTATATAAATGTTCAGCATGGTGCTTGGCTCATGCCTAACCTTTGGGGGAAGCTGTCTTTCTAGGTTCCCCACAAATCACACAACTTCAACTCTACTATTCCACAGTTATAAACCATATGATTGCAAGAAGTTTTTCCTCAACATTTTGACTAGATTTGAATTTTTTCTCATCTTCAACAGCTAAATTCAGAAAACATGAAGCAACACTTTGCTTGAAATTTATCAACAGCTCTTTGAAATTGTTTTTAAGTTGGTATTTCTACTCGACCTGACTCCTTTCATCACCCCAAAGATAATCACTACATACATACTTGCATGTCCTCTCTCTGATAGACTAAAGCAATTCAAAAGAAAAAAACAAAACAAAACAAAAATCCTGCTTCTTTAAGGCCCTTTGTTTTACAACACTTTCTCCTATTTCATACTACTCCAGCCAGGCTTCCTTCATTTCTTCCAAGGCACTAAAGCCTTTTCAAACTCAGTCTTTCCCAGATGACAGTCCTCTGCTTAGAACTTCCTTATTTTTTATAGCTAACCCCTCAATTTTCGGTCTGCTTAAATGCCACTTTCTCAGAGAAACCGTCTCCATATCCTTATCAAAACATATAACCTCTCTTTAGTCTCTATCATATTCTGTTTTTCCTTTAGGGATAATATCACAATCTGTAATCATGCTTACTTTCATGACTGATTATCTCCACCAATAACATAGGCTTGTAAGGTCTGGAACCACATTCTTGCCTTCCATGTTCTCAGTGGCACTTTGGAGAACCTAAGCAATTATTGCTTGTGATTTATACACAGATTCATCCAGAAGACTCCAAATAGTCCACAAATGCTTCAGTGGCCATTGTAACAGAAACAACCCAGTCTGTATCACTTCCCACTTTTCTGGTCTAATGTAAGTGGACAGTGATGTACCTGGCCACTGTTTGCTATGTGGATTTTTAAGATCTTCACAATTCACTGAAAATAGTCATTATTTTACAAATTCTACTTCAAATATGTACTGGTAAATCTGCTGAATTAATGAATGATTCTATCTTTTCCATTAGACATATACTCTCTAGGATAAAGGTCAAAGGGCTGAAAAGCGGATGATTAATTTTTTCTCTACTTACACATAAGCCTAAAATGCTCAATCAAACAAAATATTCCTAATAGCTAACCTAGGTGACCTACAGTTAGTAGAAGGAAGCATAACCAGAGAGACCTTAGTTTGAGATGAACAACTCTGATGTTCCCAACATTAATTAATTAAACAATGGGCAAGTATTCTCAAAGTTACTTCTGTCCCGGAATAATACAAAATTTCTTTAGATTCTCCCACAATAGGTCAACTTTTGGCTGAGAGCAAAACAAAATAGGAACCAATAGTTTAATAATTATTTCTCCTTCCTGACAACAATTACCAGAGAAAGGCAACCTGCTCTCAGAGAATACAACCAGAGAACCAGAATCAGGAAGTCATATTTTTTTCTTGGCATGCCTCTCATCGGTCCATTCTAACCTTTAACCTCAGCTATAAAAGGAGGATACCAGCACTAATGTATTACAGTTCTATATTACTGAGCTGTTATATAGGAATGGTACCAAAAGCCACAGAAGATGTAGAACTACCATCCTGCATTGCTCAGACCAACCCTAACATTGTCTCTCTTCAACTCTCAGAAATAAATTTAAGTAGGATGTAGTAAATGTGACATATATACAGAGAAGGTAGACAAGAACAGTGATCCAGAAACCATTAGATAGAAAGTATGACAGGGAGAGACAAAAATATTTAGTTTGGAAGTGAAACAGATGGTCCTTTAAGTATCAACAAACAGATGCCACAATGATGACTTGCTTTGCTCTATTCTATAAAACTCCATTAGCAATGGGTAAAGATTGCAGGGAAGAATGTGACCGTGTGATAGGAGAAAACAAATGTAATAAAGAACCAGGTCTACTAGTAAATAGACTTGGAACAAACTACGTCCCTTGTCACTGTTTCAAAAGCCAAGTCAGCAATTTGGTGGGTTATTATAGAGTAGGGGCCAACAAACTTTCCCTGTAAAGGAATCTGTGCCACATATAATCCTTTTTAAAATGTGAAAACCATCCTTAGCTCATGGGCCATACAAAATCATGTAGTTTGCTAAGCCTTGTTCTAAAAGAGTTCTAACAGAAATATAATGTAACAAAAATTTTTAGCATATTTTAAAAGGTAAATAGATAGTTAATTTTAGTATATTTAATCAAATATACTACAAATTATTTAAACATGTAAAAAAAAACTACTGACACTTTTTTTTTTTGACTTGGGACTGAACTCAAGACCTTGTGCTTGCCAGACAGGCACTTATGCCACTGAGTTACATCCCCAGTCCAAGACCTACATTTTTTTAAAATGTGAAATCTTTAAAATCTAATGTAGGATTTCTGGGAAGATGGCAGAGTAGTGAACAGTGGAGAAATGGCCTAAGATTTGGTGTCCAAATGCTGGAATGTAGCAACATGCAGAAGAGAAAAAGGAGGGAAGTGGGTCCCTGGGACCCAGCAAAGATCTGAGAGGAGAGTTGAGACCCCCTGGGGATAGCAAAAAGAGAGATTGCAACAGAGAAGAAAGAGATGGCAGGTAGCACTTTTTCTGAGCCCAGACTCACTGCATGGGAGGGACAGCTAGAACCTACAAATTCAAGGTGACTACTGGTAACCCCAGAGACCTCCACAGAGAAACACACCAGTGGAATGGACCAGTGGACACAGTGAACTGCAATTGTTGGTTAGTTATTTGGGTTCAGACATCCCCTTGGAGAGGACAATTGGCTGGTGGTCATCTTGGAGAGGGGCCAACTGACCTCCTAACTCAGAGCTGGCTCCATCTAGTGGCTCTCAGTGTTAGGATGAGGCAGAACCTAGCTCAAGATGGCAGAATGTCAAGGAACCATGCAGGGAGCTGAGTTCAAAGCGGGCAAGAGACACATAGAGTGCTGCAAGCTGAAAAAACTGGGTTCTAGTCTTATAGTGAGAAACAAGCCTGAACTTCAGTGGAACTAAAGGTGTATATATAGACTTGCTGGGATTAATCAACATCAATCAGGACTCTGTCTGCCTACTTTGTCTTCCAGTGACAACAGAAATAAGCCTTGAAATAGTCATTTTTTTTGGTATGAGGATTGAACTCAAGACCTCATGCTTGCCAGGCAGGCACTTATACCACTGAGCTAAATCTTAGCCTAAAATAGACATTTTTCTCTCATTTTATTTTTTCCTTTTTGCTTCTTTTTTGTTTTTCTAAAGAAATTGAAGAGTTTATTCTTTGAAAAATTAAATAAATTGACAAATCTTTAGCCAACTGTATCAAAAAAAGGAAAGATGAGACTCAAATCTAAGCAACTGGGAAGGAAAAGGGTGAAATCACAAGTCTTGCAGAAATCCAGAAGATCATCAATGCCTACCTCAAGAATCTGTATTCTAATAATATGGAAAACACAGAATAAATGGACAGATTGCTAGGTACATATGAACTACCAAAGCTGAATCAAGAAGATATAAAAATTCTAAATAAACCAGTATTAGTCAATGAAATTAAGATGGAATTTACTGTCTTAATTTATGTACCAATAAAGAACAACCCAGGCCCTGATGAATTCATTGCTGAATTAAAATAAATTTAGAGAAGACCTAAGGCTTCCACCTCTCAAACTCTTTAAGAGGAGCATAAGATGGGATCAAATGGACCCATTCCTTACTTTTCTACATAAATTTGCACTTTAACATAATAGTAGCCAGCTGTGCATTTCAGTACTTTTCCCTGAGTGATAAGGAAGCAATTTGTGTGTTTATCCACTTGGTATGATGAATAGCAAGGTATATGCACATGTGCAAAAGTGTCAAAATGGTATTTGTACCCACCTCATGCTCCATCTAACTGGTTTTGTTTATGTTTACCCAAGCATCACAAAAGGTCCAACAGGCCCACACCATTGCAGGTCTGTTCAGAATTTTTTTCTTTTGATTTTTCTAGTAGAAGCATTCTAATTGGAGTACAATGGCACATGAAAAACCAGGCTTGCAAGTTTTGGAAGAGGTCAAAAGTGAATCATCAGATTACTCATGGATGGATGATGGTAATGATCCACTATGGTAAAATACATACTTTCATAACAGAAGAGTAATGTGAGTGGATGATGGCGATGATGATGATTTTGACATTGGCCATGTGAGCCAAAGTTCCTGTGACAGTGAAATGGAGCAAGAATGGACACAGGGAATGCAGATCTCTCCTTGATTCAGATGACAAAGGAAACAGAAATGTAAATACATATTTGATTAGTTGAAATGTTGCAAAATGGCCACATAACCAAATGGAACAATCCAATGTTAGAACTAGATCCCAAAATATATGAAGGTATTGGCAGGAGTGAAATATATTGGACAGAATGCCAGCAGTGCCATTCAATGCCGCAAACCATAACAGACAAAATGCTTCAAGATGTTATAAAATACATAAAGGTTGAAATGCAAGTAAAATGTTCTGTATACACCAATCGCTCATATTAAAAAATGTACTTATTATGACACCTCATCAGCTAAACTGAAAGCATTCATAGGTCTACTGTACTTAGCACAGATTTCTCATGGTGATTGAAAGGATTTAAAAGGTTAATAGAAAAGCTATGGGTCAAAATATGGCATAAAAGTTTATGCCTTTGTAGATGGAAAGACTTATGCTTTCAAGTCAGACATTTATCATGGAACTCAACCATGAGGTCCATTACTTATTAATATAGTAATAAACCAAATGCTACTGTGAACAGACTTGTTGCTCCCATCTCCCAAATTAATCGGAATGTGACATCTGACAATTGATTTACCAGTTTCCAATTGATGCTACATTTGCAAACAGAGCACAAGTTGACCAGTGCAGGAACTGTACACAGGAATAAAACAAATTCCAAAGGAAATGCTGCAATTTCAAAACAAAGAATTGTATAGAAAAATCTTTGGATTTCATCAAGATATAACATTAGCCTCAAAAATGGCAAATAAAAGCAAACAGGTATAGCTGACATCAACATTTCACTATGATGGAAATATTGATAGGGAAACCTCGACAAGATGGTAGCCTGAGATAGAAACTTTCAACAAAACGAAGGTGGATTAGATGTTGATGAGTTATGCAGCAACCATGATGTCACTTGAAACACAAAGCATTTGCCAATGGTTGCATTCTACTCAACCCTAAACATGTGTGGCATAAATAGTTTGGTAGTTTACAAAAATATAACAAGTGCAAAATATCACAGAGAAATTTTGTTTGCTTGGTACTGGAGCTCATAAGAGATCACTGACAGCAGAGGAAAAACAAATGTTTCTATTCAAGGAACTACCCACAAAATTTGTGGAGTACACTGGCAAGCTGACAGGTGAAAAGGCAGGCACAGGAACACAAAGAACTACTACAACAACAAGAAAAAAAGATGTCAACTTTACAGGAAAACAAAACAGACATGCTAACAATGTGAGCAATATTTGTGCATGGAATGCATGGTTATCATGCGGGAAGACTGTCTCTGGTGTGACAGCTGAAGCAAAGCTTATTTCTGTGGTAGATTTTTGTTTCTGTTTACGTTGTAGTTCATATACCTTTCTATTTCTGATGTTATCTTTTAAGTTTTGTAAGCAAGTAAATAGCTAATGTGAAAATGTTGATGTCTATTCTAAGCACTCATTACATATTCAATATTTTATTGACATCTTGTTTCTCTCTTAACTGCATGTTGTATAATATAGTAGGGAGCTCCTGACAAAGCAGAAAGAGAAGAGAGGTGACAAGACTGCTAAATAGGAAATAAAAGGTAAGCACACATGCTGTCAGTATAAGTGAGATGTGTGCATGGAACAGGTAGTCATCATGTGAGAAGACTCCCTTGGGTGTGACAGTTGAATCAAAGCTTATTTTTGTGGAAGAGTTCTATTAGTATTTTCATTGTAGTTAATGTAGGAGTTTATTATCTTTTAGATTTTGTAAGGAAGTACACAGCTGATGTGAAAATGTCATCTATTCTAAATGCATGATGCATATTAATAATTTAATATTTTATTGATATTTTATGTTCCTGTTAACTACACATTGTGTATCATAATAAGAAACTCCTATCAAAATAGTTAGACCACTGAGGTATGAAGTATGTGCTACAAAAAGGCAGGGAAAGCAAAAGACATGTGCTGTCAGTGTAAGCACTACATGTGTACAGAACATGCTGTTGTCATGTGTGCAGACTGTCTTAAGTGATAATCGAAGTATAGATTATTTTTTTGTAGAGTGCTATTGGTATTTTCATTATCGTTAATATAGGCATTTATTTCTGATGTTCTTTTTTAGACTTTATACACCAAAATCAATGTTGAAAATTTTGATGCTTTTTTTATAAACACCTGTAAATATTAAAAATTCAATACTTTATTTTTATTTTTTCCTATTACATATTCATTGTTTAATTTAATAAAAACTCATAAAATAAAAATTAATAATTTATCAATAGATGTATTCTAAAGAACAAACCTGGGCTTGACAGACCTGTGTTTATGTACCTTGGTGACAAAATTAAGTCTTTTGCCCCAGTGAAATTGTAAGGGAAGCAATACTTCCAAACTCATTCCTGGAAGCTTACTCTGATCCCAAAAGAGTGAAGGATCCAACGAAAAAGAGAACTACAGGTCAATCTCCCTAGATGTAAAAATCCTTCAGGATTTTAAGATAAACATTGGCTGTTACATTTGTATCCAGATGTCCCCACAGAGCCTAATGCAGTTTTAGATGAGGTTATTTTCGGAATCTAGAGTGTGACTCTAGGGTGAATCTAGAGTGTGTGATGCTGGGATGAAGGGTATGTGACTGGTCAATCAGTCCACCAAATGGTTTGACACAGTTCTGACTAGGATTAAGGGTGAGTGCTACATTCAACCCAGAGTAGGTAGCCTGTACACAATATAAGGGACAGAAAGAGTCTTGTTTCCCTCCCTGGTTGCTTTGCCTATTATGAATGTTGCTCCTCTGTGAGGCCTGTCTGCTATGCCAGCCTGCCTTGGAGCAAGCCAATTACAGACTGAAATCTCTACAAATTATGAGTCAAATAAACCTTTTTCTCCTTTAACTTTGATGTTGAGTATTTTGTCTCAGCAACAAAACAAAAGTAACCAAGACACTGGCAAATAGAATGTGTCAAATCATCAAAAAGATTATATACCATGACCAAGTAGGATTCATTCCAGGGATGATGGCTCAACATACTTGAATCGATTAATGTAATATACTACATTAACAGAACCAAGGACAAAAACCATATGATCATTTCAAGAGATGCAGAAAAAATGTTTGACAAAGTCCAGCACCCATTCATGATAAAAACTCTATAGAAAATTGGAACAGATGGTCTTTATCTCAATCTGATATAAATATATGACAAACCACCAGTCAACATCATGCGAAATGGTCAAAAACTGAAAGCTTTCACTCTAAAAATCAGGAACAAGACAAGAATGTCCACTATTGTCACTCTTATTCAATAAAGTTGTGGAAATATTAGCAGACCTATTTGATAAGAGAACAAAATAAAGGAATAAGGAAAACTACCATTATTTGCATATAACATGATAATCTACATAGAAGACCCAAAAATTCCAGTAACATAACTCCTAAATTTAATATCCAAATTCAGTAGAATAGCTGGATACAAAGTAAACACTCAAAATTCAACAGCATATCTGTATACCAATAACAAACTCATTGAGAGAGAAATTAGGGAAAAGACACCTTTCATAATAGCATCTGTTATGGTTGATACATTGTGTTAATTTGAGAAGTTTAGAAATTTAACTAAGAGACTCATCAGAGAGCCAGGACCCTTACTTTATAAATCTCTTCAGCCTGTACAAGAGGACACAGCAGTGGTGTGAGTGCTACACCTGCCCTGGGGGCAAGTAGCCTGCTTAGAATGTAAGGGAGGAGAAGGAGCTTGTTGTCCCCTTTTCTCTGGCTGCTTTTGCTCTGACTGCTGCCTTGAAGTGTTGCCCCAGCACCATGCCACCCTGCCTTGGAGCCACCTGATTATGGGCTGAAACCTCCACAAACAGTGAGCTAAATAAACCTTTCCTTCCTTCATTTTGGTGTTGGGTATTTTGTCCCAACAACAAGAGAAAAATAACCAAAACAGCAATCCAAAAAATGAAATACCTAGGAATCAATCTAATGGAGGAAGTAAAAGACCTTTACATTGAAACTACAATACTATGTAAAAGAATATTGATGAAGATTATCAGAAAATGTAAAAATATCCCTTGTTCTTGGGTTGGAAGAACTAATATAATGAAAATGGCTATACTTCCAAAACTGTTAAACAGATTTAACCCAATCTTGATCAAAATTCCAATAGCATATCTCACAGAATTGGAAAAAAACAATCCTAAAATTCATTTGTAACTAGAAGAGGCCTAGTATAGCAAAAGTAATTCTGGGCAACAAAGGCAAGGCAGGGGCATCACAGTCTCTGACTTGAAATTACAGCATACTACAAAGCTATCATTATTTTTTAAAAAAAGCATGATACTGAAAAAAATAAATAAAAAACAGGCCCAAAGATTAATGGAACAGATTAGAAGATATAAAAACAAATCCAAATACTCTCAGCTACTTTATTTTGGACAAATGACCAAACATCTTCACTAGATGGAAGATAGACTCTTTAATAAACGGTGCTGGAAAAACTGGCTTTCGACATGAAAAAGATTAAATAGACTCTTATCTTTCACCAAGCACTACACTAAAATCAAAATGGATCAAAGCTCTAAATATTAAAACAGAAATAATCTGTGGAAAAAAAGGTAGAATTCTTAAAGACATTGGTATAGGCAAAGACTTTATAAACCTTAATCACACAGGAACTATCACAAAGAATCAACCACTGGGATCTCACCTTACTAAAAAGCTTTTGCACAGCAAGAGAAACCACCAACAGAGTGAAGAGACAACCCACAGATGGGAAAATATCTCTGCCACTTGTTCCTGAGATAAAAGACTACTAAGTAGAATATGTAACAAACTCGAAAAAACCAGACCCCCTCAAATTTAAAAACCCAATACAAAAATTGATATCTGAAATGAAGATGTACTTCTCAGATGAAGAAGTACAAATAGCAAATAAATATATGAAAAATGTTCAACATCACTGTTCATTTAAGGGATGTAAATTAAAACAACACTAAGATTCCATCCACTCCAAAAAGAATGGCCATTATCAAGAAACCAACCAATAACAAATGCTGGCAGGTCTGTGGAGAAAAAAGGAACCCTTTTCCACTGTTGATTGGAGTGTAGGCTGGTGTGACCACTGAAAATCAGTGTGGAGATTCCTCAAAAAGCTAAAACTAGAGTTTCCATTTGACCTGGAAATTCCCCTACTTTAGTATCTTCCTGAGAATTAAAAGCATCATGCCACAGCAATATATGCACATCCATTTTATAACTAAATCTTGGAAACAGCCCAGATGGCATCAACTGATGAATGGATAAAGACTTTAAGTTTTTTATATAATGGTGTATTACTCTGCCATACAAAAGAATAACCTTGAGACATTTCTTGTAAAATGGATGCATCTTGAGACCATACTGTCTGAAATAAATCAGACACACGTTTAAATACTGTATGGTGTCTCTGGTGTGAGTAACTGAAGGTGTAAATAAGGACCAAAATGTAGAACAGATATTGGGAAATGGGAAGAAAATGTTCAAATGGAAAGAGGAACAGGGGAGGGAGGAGGGGGAACTGAAAGAAGAGACAAGAAAAAAGAACAGAAGGAAAAAATGGAAATAAAGATTTTGTAAATAAGTGGGGAAGGCACATTGAAGGGAGAGTAGGGGAATGGGGGAAAAAAGAATCAAGCTATATCATGTACAGATACAAATGCCCTACGTGAATGTGATCATTATGTATATTTAAAATGAACCAATAAACTTAACTAATTAGCAAAAATAAGAGCCAGGTCTGGTGGCACCGGCCTTTAATTCCAGCACTCAGGAGACTGAGGCAAGATGATCATCGTGAGTTCGAGGACAGTCTGTGCTACATAAGCAAGTTCAAGGCCAGACTGCACTACACAGTGAGTGAGAGACGGTCCCAAATAAACAAAAACAAACCCAGGGTAGAGGAGTTGAAGGAAGGGGACAGGAATGGGAAAAAAGCAGCAGCAGGTATATGACGCAAAGATACAAATTCCCTATGATGAACGTTATCATTGTGTACGTGTAAAATGTATCAATAAAATTTTGAAAACCAGAATAAAACCAATGTACATTTTACATATATATCATACCACAATTCAAACTAGTCACACTGTAAGTATGCCTTAAATGTATATGACTAATAATAAATACAGTGGACCAAGCAGTTCCAAAGACACTTGAGCATTCTACTCACAAACTAAATAGCCAATACTTAATTCTAATAATTCAAAAACTGAGTGAGAAATGGAGACTTTGTCTCAAAATTGAATAAATTAAAAAGCACTGGGGATTATAGCTAAGTAGTAGTGTTTACAGGGTGAGGACATTGGTTCAAGCCTGATTACCACAAAATGGTGGTAATAACTATTTTAAAATTTTTAAAAATTAATGGTGGTACTGTGAGAAAAAACAGAATTGAAAATTAAATGACAAAAGGGGGAACTATTTCAAATATAAGTCAAAGTGCTTTTAAAAATTACTAATATAAAAAAATTACAAAAAGATAAACACCCAAAATAAATCAGACAAAGTATATATTTAACAAGAGAAGAAAATAAAGAAATTTTAAAAATGGCCAATAAAGAGTAAAGAAATGCCTAGAAATATTATTTTAATCTCAGGTTGACAAAAAATAAAAAGGGGTCTATGCCTGCAGACCTTGTGGCAACACTGAGTTTTGCAAACTAAGTACTATGGGTAGGAACATAAAATGGGTATGAGCCTCTTAGGGACAGCTTGCCAATCTATGTACAGATTTAATCTCATTTGTAGGAATTCACTTGAAGTAATAGTCACAAAAAAGATAGGGTGCCAGGCATAGTGGCACACTCCTGTAATTCCAGCATTCTAGAGGCTGAGGCAAGAAGATTGCTGTGAGTTTAAGGTCTGCCTGGGCTACAGTGTGAGTTCAAGGACAGCCTGAACTGCATAGTGAAACCCTGTCTCAAAAAGACAAACATACAAATAAATACATAATTAGCTAGTGAGGGGTGTAGTTCAGTGGTAGAGTTCTTGGCTAGTGTTTGTCAGGTCCTAGGAGTGCAAATAAATTGAACAAATGAACAAATGAATGAATGAGGTGAGATCAAGACACAAAGACAGTCACTGATGTGTGATACATGACAGAAAACAAGGGTAAGCAACCTAAATGTCATCAAATAGCTTGATTAAATAAACTATGGTCAGCTTAGGTTTGTTACAGACAGATATTAACACTGCCAGGGAGTAAGATGTGGGTTATAAGATAGCATGCATAGTGTGATCTATTTATGCAAAATTTTTAATTTCATATAAATGTACACATTTATAAAAAGATATTGGAAAAATATTTAGCAAAATGAATACAGTGATTATCTCTAATAAACAAAGATTTGGGGCAATTTGCTTTGAACATGACTATATAGATGTTTATGTTCCTTCTCATTTCTTACAATTATGACACTTTCTTTGTCAGAACCATTTTTATAATTTCAGCATTTTTTATAACTGTCACTCTTAAAAGTATCTTTCATATACATCATTTTACAAAATGTGTTACATGCATTAGTGTGATAAATACATTCACTCACTGGAAAAAAAAAAACCTTCCCTGATGCATTGAACCAGCATTAGAAAAATAACTTATAGCTCAGTCTTGTCTCGGAGAGGAGAGAAAAAGAGGAGAGGGGAAGATGGAGGGAGAGGAGGGGAGAACTTACATATGTCTCTACATAGTGCATGCATGAAAGGTGCATGTATAGTAATACAAAGACATCATTTTATTGAACTAGAATGATGATTTCTATCTTTTTGGACTAACATAAACTTAACTTTTCTAAGTAAAAGTTTTCTGGACAGAATTAACAAAAAATGCTAAAAGCAAACAGCATTACTTGTGATGGAGTAAAAGCATGTGGAGAGTACAAGTGACAAAAAAACTAATCAATCAGAACTGCCTTCCCCAAGCTAAACTCTGATTTGGTTCTTATACATGGAATAGGAAAAAGTATTTTGACTCTGTTTTGTAGTACTCAATGTTACACAGTGCCATTAAAAAAAGTCCTTTTTTTTTCAGAGATGGAAAGCACCTTTGGAACAAATATGCAGAACATAACATAGAAAAAATGTTCTTTTTAATCCAAATACACTTGCATATAAATCTAGGAATATACCAAGAGTGAGCATCACTAGAAAAGTTCTCTAGATTCTGCAGAAATGACAAACGATGAACAGACAAAGCAATATATTTTCATTGCCTCAAAAATAATCAAAAGAGCCTCCAGAAACAAGGGAAACAAAATCATGTGAAGAAACTTTTGATAGTTTGGGCCTAGAAACTGCCTGTGTTCTACCTTGTGAGCCAAAAGTGTGCACAGCGAGTTCCATCCCACAGTGCAGCCTTAGCCTGTCACTCAGATAGGTTAAACCTGCCTGGCAGCTTTCATCACTGGAGGACTTCTAGGAAGGTCTGTCCAGGCCTAACTGGGCCCCACCCAGCAAACCCTGAGTGCTCCAGAAATGCCTGCATTCTGCCTTGCCCGGTGACTGACAATGGCTGGGAGTCTCACGGTGAGGTCTATCTAATAACCTCCACTTAACTGGGGAAACTCCCTGTAGTAGGGGTAGATATTCTCAATCCAAGAAACAATGGAAACCCTGCCTTCAGCTTCCCTAAGGGAATATAGGAAAATGACAAAAAGAAAGAGCAAAATGCAATCTCAAACCTACAGCCTATTCCAAGCAAGCCTAGGAGACATGGACATAGAAGAAAATGTAAGCCATGCACCTGAAACTCCTGAAATGACAGCAACTGAAGTAAAGAAACAACTCCGGGAAGCTATAAAAGAACTCAGATCAGAAGCAATCTCCCAGGTAAAGGAAGAAATGATAAAAGTAATGAAAGAAATGCTGAACACACCTAAAGAAGACACAGATAAAAAAAAAATAGAGGAACAATGCAAAAAGATGGAAACCTTGAATGAACAATATAAGAAACAAACAATGCATGAAACAGATTCAAAGAGATATCCAGGAAATCAAAAACTCCATCAGGCCAGGGATTTAGCTCAGCAGCATAAACACCTGCCTAGTTAGTGTGAGGTCATGAATTTGATCCCTGGTACAAAAAAAAAAAAAAATTCCATTGAAACTTGGCAAAAATGCCTCAATGAAAGTGAAGATAGACTTTCAGACGTCAAAGACAAAATTGCAGCTAGTGAACAGGAAAGGAAAGAGCTTTTAAAAATAACAAGGAATCAGGAAATAACAATTCAACAGCTACAAGTTGATGCAAAGAAAAACAACATAAGATTGATAGGTATAAATGAAAAAGAAGGTGGCAACACAAATGATATCAAAAGACTATTTACAGATGTAATAGCTGAAAATTTCCCAAACATGAGAATGGAAACTGACAAACAGATAAGTAAAGCATATCGAATAGCCATAACCAAAATAAAACTATACTCAGATGTATAGTAATCAACATCCAAGAAATCCAACATAAGAACAGAATATTAAAAGCTATTAGAGAGAAGAGACAGAGATCACCTATAAACAAAAGCCTATAAAAATCACAGCAAACTTCTCCACACGAACAATGAAGTCAAGAAGAGCACGGAGTGAAGTGTTTCAGATACTAAAAGAAAACAATTTCCAATCCAGATTGAAGTACCCTGAAAAATTGTCCTTAAAAATTGATGCAGAAATAAGATATTTCCACAACAAAGAACAGCTGAAGAACTTCATGATCACCAAACCACCCTGCAAAGAATACTGAAAGACATTCTAGACAGACACAGAAAAAACCACTAAGCAAGGTAAACAGTTAAACAGAGAGGTAAGGTAAAGAACCAACAGCAGCAAGATAACATGACAAAAATAAACCAATATATATCGGTTATAACCATTAATGCAAATAGCCTCAATTCACCAATTAAAAGAAACTGGTAGAATGGATCAAGAAACAACATCCAATCATATGCTGAACACAGGAAACCAATCTAACCCAAAAGAAAACTCATAGACTGAAAGTCAAAGGATGGAAAATAATACTTCACGCAACAGGAACCCCCAAAAAAGTAGGGATAGTTATTCTGTTTGCAGACAATGTGAACTTCAAACCGAGAATGATACAAAGAGATAAAGAAGGTCCCTATATACTAGTTAGGGAAAAACTTCAAGAGGAAGAGATAACAATCTTAAATATATATGCACCAAATTTGGGAGTATCCAGCTATACAAAACAAATATTAACAGAAATGAAAATCAAATAAGCAATAACACAATTAAAACAGGAGACCTAAACACGCCATTGACACAAAGGGACAGATCAACTAGACAGAAAATCAGTAAAGAAATATCAGAACTCAATCATACCTGTGAACAAATGGACTTAACAGATGTGTACAGAGTGTTCCACTCAACAACATCAGAATATACTTTCTTCTCAGGAGCACATGGGACATTCTCTAAAATAGACCATATAATAGCCCACAGAACATGCTTAAGTAAATGCAAAAGAACTGAAATTATCCCATGCATGTTATCAGATCATAGCGCCATGAAACTAGAAATTAATGGCAAAAGAAACTGCAAAAACTCCACAAATACATGGAAATTAAATAATACACTCCTGAGCAATCAGTGGGTCACAGAAGAAATTAAAGCAGAAATTAAACAATATCTACAAACAAATGCAAATACAAATGCAACTACCAGAACCTGTGGGATGCAATAAAAGCAGTCCTAAGAAGGAAATGTATTGCTGTGAATTCCCACATCAGGAAAACAGGACAAACATAAATAAACAACCTGATGTTACCCCTCAAACATCTAGAAAAAGAAGAGCAAGTCAAGCTCAAAGCCAAAAGAAGGGAGGAAATTATAAAGATCAGAGCAGAAATCAATGCAATAGAGACTAAGAAAACAATACAAAGAATCAATGAATCAGAGAGTTGGTTCTTTGAAAGAATAAACAAAATTGATAAGCCCCTAGCCAATCTTATTTAAAAAGGAAAGAAAAAACTCAAATACATGCAATAAGGAATGAAAAGGGTGAAATCACTACAGACCCTGTGGAAATACAGATCATCAATACCTACTTTGAAAACCTCTACTCATAGGTTTGACAACACAGAAGAAATGGACAGATTTCTAGAAACATATGAAGTACCAAAGGTGGAGAAAAAAGATGTAAAACTGCTGAATAAGCCAATTTCAATTATGAAATTGAAAATATAATTAAAACCTTACCAACAAAGAAAGTCCCAGGTCCTGATGGATTCACTGTGGAATTCGACATGAAATTCAAGGAAGACTTAATGCTGACATTCCTCAAACTATTCAATGAAATTGAAAGGGAAGCAATTCTCTCTAAGTCATTCCTGGAAGCAAGTATTACTCTAATACCAAAACCATACAAAGACTCAACCAAAAAAGAGAACTACATGCCAATCTCCCTAATGAACATAGGTGCACAAAATTCTCAATAAAATATTGGTAAACTAGTGCAGCAAATCATCTGAAGATTGTATACCACGACCAAGTGGGATTCATCTCAGGAATACAGGGATGGTTCAACATATGCAAATCAATAAATGTAATCCACCATACCAATAGAGCCAAAAATAAGAATCACATGATCATTTCTATAGATGCAGAAAAAACTTTTGATAAGTCCAACACTCCTTCGTGATAAGAACCCTGCAGAAAATTGGAATAGATGGTTTTTACTTCAATTTGGTAAAAGCCATCTGTGACAAAGCAACAGACAGCATTATATTAAGTGGACAAAAACTGAAAGCTTAAAAAAAGCCCACACAAAATCTGAAAGCTTTTACTCTAAAATCAGGAACAACACAAGGATATCCACTATCACCACTCCTATTCAATATAGTGCTGGAAATATTAGTCAGAGCAAATCAACAAAAGAGAGAAATAAAAAGAGTAAGGCAGGAAAATCAGAAGTCAAATTATCATTATTTGCAGGTGACATATACTCTACATAAAAGACCCCAAATACTTCATTGAAAGACTTCTAGGTATAATAACTAAATTCAGTAATATAGCTGGATACAAAGTCTACATTCAAAAATTAATGGAATTCCCATAAACAAACAACAAACTCACTGAGAGAAAAATAAGAGAAGCCACACACCTCACAATAGCATCCAAAAAAATGAAATACTTAGGAATCAATCTAACAAAGGAAGTAAAAGATCTATCCAGGGAAAATTATAATACCCTGAAAAACACATAGAAGAGGCTCTCAGAAAATGGAAAGACATCCCTTGTTCATGGATAGGAGGAACAAATATTGTGGACATGGCCATTCTCCCAAAATTGTTATACAGATTTAATGCAATTCCAATCAAAATACCACCAGCATACCTCACAGATTGAGAGAAATCATTTCTAAAATTTATCTGGAACCAGAAAAGACCTAGAATAGCAAAGCCAATTCTGGGCAACAAAGGCAAGGCAGGAGGCATCACATTTTCTGACTTGAAATTATACTACAAAACTACTGTAATAAAGTCAGCATGGTACTGGAATAAAAACAGACCTGAAGATCAATGGAACAGATTAGAAGATGCAAGCACAACTACAAAGATACTCAGCCACCTGATATTTGACAAAGGGGCTAAACATGTTCACTGGAAGAAAGATAGTCTAATAAATGGTGCTGGAAAAATTGACTCTCCATATGCCGAAAAGTAAAACTAGACCCATGCCTATCATCATGTACTAAGCTAAAGTCAAAATGGATCAAAGATCTAAACATTAAAACAGAAACACTAAATCTGCTGGAATACCAAGTAGGTGGAAATCTTGAAGACATAAGGGTAGGTAGAGAAGTCATGAACAAAAATCAAACAGCACGGGAAATACTTCTCAGAATCAACAATTGGGATTTCATCTTATTAAAAAGTTTTTGCATGTCAAAAAAAATCTCCAACAGAGTAAAAAGGAAACCCACTAATTTGAAAAAAATCTTAGTCAACATTGTTCCTCAGACAAAGGACTTCTGTCTAGAACATATAAAGAATTAAAAAAAATTAGACCCCTGAAATTCAAAGACCCAATCCAAAAATCGGCATCTGAGATGAATACACAGTTGTCAGATGAAGAAATACAAATGGCAAGTAAATACATGAAAAAAGGTTCAGCATCATTGGTCATTAGAGAAATGCAAATTAAATCCACACTGAGATTCAATCTCACTCCACAAAGAAGGGCCAGGATCAAGAAAACTGCCAACAACAGATGCTGGAGAGGCTGCAAAGGGAAAAGGAACCCTTCTACACTGTTGGTGGGAGTGCAGACTGGTGCAAACACTGGGGAGGTCAGTCTGGAGGTTCCTCAAAAAGCTGGGATTGGAAGTCCCATTTGACCAAGCTATTCCACTTCTAGGCATATTCCCACAAGAACTGAAAACATTATATCATGGTGATATATGTGCACCCATGTTTATAGCAGCACAATTTGTAATAGCTAAATCTTGGAAACAAACTAAATGCCCATCAAGTGAGGAATGGATACAAAAGATGGGGCATTTTTATATGTTGGAGTACTACTCAGCTATAAAGAATGATCACATTGAGATTTTTACAGGTAAATGAATGCAACTTGAGACCATACTCATAAGTGAAATAAATCAAACTCACATGTGTAAATACTGTATTGTCTCCCTAGTGTAAGAAATGCTAAGATTACATAAGACACAAAATCCTCAATAAATACTGTGAAAGAGTAAGAATCTGCTCAAAGGGGGAAAAATATCTCAGGGAAAAGGAGAAAAAAAAAAGAAAAAGAAAAAATTTCTAAATTTGTATAAACACAAGTTAGCTCAGATCAAGGCCAGGAGTTTAGCTCCATAATGTAGTGGCATAAATGCCTGCCATCCCCAGCACAAAAAAAAAAAAAAAAAAACATAGCTAAGATGATTGTGCTATGAATTCTATTAGTTCTCGGAACAAAACAGTTAACATTCATAAGATTGGATCAGTTTTGCATGGTTGTGTCTGGTGATCTGAGGATCTCTTCTGAAGATCACTATGTAAAATAACAACCTTAGTTCTGTTTCTACCACCTTGTTTTGAAGGCCTATATTGTTATTGTTTTGAGATATTGTTATCAATTTGTCTTTTTTGTTTCTTGTTATTCTAGTAACTTGTTTTGTCTTGTTTTTCCCTGTAATGCAAAAAGGATACATATACATGTAGAGCCTTATACATGCCTAGAACTTAAACAGTTTACAAGAATTGATTGTATGCATGATGAGATGAACAGCAATGTTGAAGAAAAAGAGATATGGTATCCATTGCTGATTTCCTATCATCATGCTGTGAAATTCAGTAATGCTTTTATTCTTTGTTTAAAGTGCTTTTAGTGTGTTTTATATTAATTTCAACATACATGAAAGTATGGACAGCTATTTTGAAGAGACAGTACAATAGCCATTGTTGATTTTCCTATTATCTGGTTTTGAAGACCTGTAATGCCTTCATTACACTGTTTTGATCAGTTTTATACTATTTTGTGTTGTATGAATTCATTGTGTGTGAAGATATAGACAACTATTTAGAAGAAAACAAGAGACATTATGGTAGTCACTATTGATCTCCTGCTGTCTTGTTTTGAAATCTGTGTCACATTGTTTTCTTCTGATCTGCTTTGTTGTTTTGTTTTACCCTCTCTAAAATAAAAAAAAGGAAGGAAAAAAAGAGAAACTTTTGCTAGTTTGCCTTCCATCCCCTAAACATGCTAAATTATACAAGAATCAGAGGTGAATAAAGGGAATTTCATGTGATGCTATTCTTCAGTCATTAGATTTTCCAAGTCTGGGATTTATAAGATTTATAAAACCATAGAGTTATGAGATACAAATAAAATCTGACTTTAAACAATCTCATCAGTGCTGACACCCCTGAAAGTCTATGTCTTTTCTCTCAAAGTAATAAAACATTAGCACAAATCTCATGCACAACAGATTCACAGGATTCACTGCCAATAAACTAGGAAGAATCCTCAGGTTTAAATATAATACACAAAAGGATGATCGATGTTAAAATATCTTCTTAAGTGTGGGGGGAGTCAACTGCTATTTCAAGAGTTAAAAGGCTACCTTATATTGAACTGTCAGACTATCTCTCCAACAGGCAGGCAGTGGAAACATTTTAATTAAGTACATTACCTTTAGGAGGAAAATACGACTTGCTTTCTGCTTTGTGAGGCCAGTCTACCACAAGAGGTCCGAATCTGCGAAAGCTGGCAGTGATCTCATCTACAAAACAAAACAAAAAAATGTTAGCAAAAGAGGGAAAAATTAAATCAGAATAGCACAAAAAACATCTTTTTATTAAAAAAATACTTGGTAGACTGGGAGTAGAAAGCAGCAGTAGAGTTTGTGTAATGTACACAAGGCCCTGGTTCAATCTCCAGCACTACAAAAATACACAAAAACTATCAAAAAATACTTTGAAGGTTTTTTTTCTAAAGTACTAGAGGTCAGCCTAAACCTATGGCTTGGATATACATTCTGTTACTTGTTTTTAACCATGCCAAGTTTGTTTCGATTTGTTTCTCTTCATTCCCAACAACTTTGACAGAATTTGGAAGAAAAAAATTCTAATATTAGTTGAGATGACCTCTATATCAAATAAAATGAAGATTCTAAAAATAGGAATGTTCTGTTTTCAGAAAAGGATGAAAGTACAGAAAATATGTGTACTTGTATAGAATCTTTAAGGTTTTTACTTGAGAAGCAAGGGGCAATAGATTTACTTGCGAAGCAAGGGGCAATAAATAAGTAACTCAACTTGGTACGAAAAATATTAAAAGGTAATGATCTCTTCTCTCATACATACTACATACTTTAAATATATATATAAAGTTGTAGTTCAATAAATTGGTCTTTCAGGCTGGGGATTTAGCTCAGCAGCATAAGCGCTTTCCAGTCAGGTGTGGTGGCACATACATGTGATCCCAGCACCTGGGAGGCTGAGTATCACTAGGGGCTCAAGGCCATCCTGAACTACACAGCAATACCCTGTCTCAAAAAAAAAAAAAAAAAAAGAATTTGTCTTTCTAATTTTGCATTCAAATTGGAAGGCTATTTTAACCTGGTTCCTACTCAGGTTCTCAGGTTTGATATCACTCTCTCAGCCACAATAAAGTATTTGTCTGATTAATATAGAAAATCTGATTACTATAGATGATATTAACACAAATATAAATAGTCTGGAGGAAAATGAGTCTCCAATTATGTACCATTTTAAGGTAGTAAATCTAAAACAAAACTATTTTTAAAAACTTTGGCTCCGAGGTTTAGCTCAGTTGGCTAAGGGCCCACCCTGGTAAACATGAGGTTGTGAGTTCCATCCCAGATGCAGGACAAAAAGAAAACCACCAAAAAAAGAAAAAATTTTGCTTTTCTGCTGTGCATGGTAACACAGGCTTTAAACTCAGCACTCAGGATGATTGCTGAGTCTGAGACCAGCCTAGGCTACATAGTGAATTCAACAGCAACCCGAACTGCATAGCAAGACTCTGCCTCAGAAAATAAACAAAAATAAATAAAAGATTTTTCTTCTCTCAAGAAGAAAAACATGATAAATTAACCAAGTGTCATAGCTAGAACAACGCTGGGAACACAAGTCTGTTTTAATAATATTTTTACAGCACATCCAAAAGCTGCTGGAGTTGTTATCTCTTCCTTTAAGTTGGCTCTGCCATAATTTCATCAGTACGTTCAATAAATAATTACTATCTACTACATGCTAAAAGGAATACTCTCCTTGAGTTCAGGCATTAGAGAAAATGTATTTGTATTTTAGAGTAGCATTATCTCAAAAATATCACAAACAAATCTAATTCATCTTCATTCTTTTAGAGATAAGAAGGAGACATGCTTTTCATTAATAGATGTTTAAAGTAAATGTTTAAAATATGATGGTGTGATAGATATGAGAGAAAGCCCTATAATCAGACTGATTTCTAACTACACCATTAGTTACCTAATCAGGGCACATTATCTCTCTGATCCTCACTTTCCTCATCTAAAAAATGAAGATGATAGGATATACCTATATAAGACAGGTATGAGTATTAAATGAGATAATGTGAAATACTTAGCACAATAATGGGCTTAATAGTATTAGTTTTCATTATTACCCCTAAATTAACAAGTGGGAAATATGAAACTGTTGAGAGATTCCTACATTGCCATATGTGCATATACATTGGATTTGTATAATCTAATACTTCCTCATTTATCAAATAGTCTCACCTCCTACACAGTAAGATATAAACATCCTACAGTTGACTTGGAAAGTCAGGGTCAGATGACACAAAACCCAAACCAGACTTGGTCAAGCCACTAGTGAATGCACACCTTCGTCGATGTCAGGAGGAAGTCCTCCAACAAACACTTTTCTCGAGTAGCGTTCCACCCGTTCCCCATTCTGACAGCGAGTGGGAGAACTTAAACCAGATGACAAGGCCTGATCACCATGGCTGTCATCCAAGAAGGCGTCTTCAAAGGGGAAGAGAGAAGATCGACCTGAAACAAATATATAGGAGTTTCTATAATTAGAGTGATTTTTCTGGACAATATTGCTTCATAAGAAGCCCAAAGTGCAGAGTGAAGTACACACACAAAAAATAAATAACTAAACTAAAATAAAAAGGTGTTCTGAGCCTCTGCTTTTTCAATAGAATATATTAGTGAAGATTACTAGATTTAGACAGGTTTATAGCACCTTTTTTCTATAAGGGTACATGCAGCACTGAGATGATAGCTAAGGAGGAAACATTGAAATTGCAGCTATTTTCCTTGCTAAAAAATCATTACATTTTATGCACAAAGTTTCTATCACAACTGCTAAGAGTATATTCAGCAGTTATTCTTCCTTACTTCAGTCATTTCTTAAGACAAGCAGAGAAAGTAATATCTACTTGCAGATTTTTAAAAATCTGCTCTTGATGGTGACCTCTCAGGGGCTCAGTTCTAAAGATTGGCCCTGATAGCAAAGGGAATATTAAATTGATAACAGAAGCTAATAATGTCTAATACAGGACTAAAGATCAAATTTTCCCTGGCACCTCAAGCTACTTAAATATGAAAGTAAACATGTTCTATAAGGTAGGACAAGTAAATAAAAACATAAGAATTAAGACATAAGAGTATAGATGTAGATGTGGTCATTATATCTTAACCCTAGTAATCTTGGCTATATTATACATTACTCAAAAATATAGGAAAAGAATACAGAATTGTATTCATTAACTCCATGGTCAAATAAAATTTGCAGATCAAAGCCACATACCCATTCTACATGACTGTACGAAAGATACCAGCAGTTTGTCAAGAATGTATTGCCACTTGACATTGCAAAATAAAATATAACTTTAAAAACAGATATACTTTTTGTTTGAGTCTGTGAGTTCCTGACAAAACTTTCCACTAACTTCTACTCTAAAATGAACTCTTGAGCACTTTCACTTTTGAAGAAAAGAAGAAAAGTTCCCTTCTAAAATACATTCACCTACTGTATTCTGCAGAGAAATTTACTCTTTCCTGTCCATATTTCCCTGAAACCTATGTTTTGCACAACCATCAACTCTCTATAACAGAATATAAATAGCCTTAGAAAAGTACTGAACATTTTTTAACCAAAAAAGTTGCTAACACAACTGTTTATTTTATGAACAAACTGAGTGGTATGAGAAAGGCACTGTTTCCATGCTAGTAGAAGGGCCAAAGGCACGTATGCTGCTGTGGGGTTGGGGACCAGAGAACTGGATTTTGTTCATCTCTTTTTAGCATGGCTACAAAGAAACAACACGAAATTTGTCACCTCGTGCCACCTAATGTTTTTAGCCTGGTAAGAAACAAATAATAATAAATTCTCATCCTTTGATGTTTAATTTTTGGAGGTAAAAGAAAAAGATCTGGACCAACTACAGGCAAAATGAGCTTCTCAAAGATTGTTCCCAGAGACTATTCTCTACCAGGAGACAGATTATCTCTTCACGTGGTCCACACTCGGCGACTCTCTCATGTACTCGTATGACGCTCATATCCCAATTGGCATTTCCCACAGAATGTCCTACTCCACCTCCTGTCTTGAACATTAGTGACACAAATGCTCAGAAAACAAGAACTGGTAAGAGGAAGAAGAAACCAAATGATTTGGGATAAATACCATATTTTATACCCTTCCCAGAGATTTCAGTTTACATTAGAAGGGAAAAAAAAGACTGCTGCAGTAAAGAAATACTAACTTGCTCCAGTATTATTCAGACATAAGATAAATGAAGTCTTCAACACAAAGAACTGAGTAGAAAACAGTATGTTAAAAGCAACAAACAATGAAGAAACTTTCATGCCAAAGAATCATCATCTCATGAGGGAAAGAGGCAATTCATGAAACAGCTAAGTACTAAAGAGAAATCAAATGACACAAGAGTTCAGTTTGCTGCTCTTTGGGCAGATCTGCGGAGTGATTGCCTAGGAGGGCAATTTTGAGCTGAATCTTGGGAGTGGGAGTTTCTGAGGTAAAGAAAAATCCACAGAGAAAATGCCTTCAAAATGCTCTTGTTCTTTACCTCCAAACCTGCTCTTCTCTAGAGTTCCTTGAAGATCTCAATTAAAATGACTATTATCCATACTAGATTCAATCCAGAAATCTAAGTGTCATCCTTGACACCTCTCTCAAGCTGCATGCCAAATCCATTTCTTGCTAAATCTTGCCAATTCAAGCTCCGAATCAAGTTCCTTTAAAATCTCTCCATCCCCAGTCCTAACACCCTGGTCCAGTCCATCACAATCACTCCCCTGGACTCAGTCTAACCATCACATCTGTATAACCCCTTTAGTCTAATAATTTCTACTGTATATTCCACAATGCTTTCTCCACCACACCGCCAAAGTTGCCATTTTCAAACATTAAAATGAACATGTAGTTATTATAGCTATCCAAGTTACACAAAAATTAACATACAGTCAGAAAAGGACTTGTGTTCTCAAGTCAGTGCAGAAGATGAGAACATATCAAAACTGCCTGGAGGTATATCTGAAAAAGGCAAGACCCCAAGATTAAAGTCACAATGACTGGATTTACATAATTCTCTAAGGTAGAATGGAACCTTGAGATTGCACTCTGGCTGGTACTACCCTTTTGGGATTTCCCATAAAAATAAACTATTATCTCAAGAGAGGTGGGCTATCCTCTTGCATCCATTAAGAATAAGACTAAGATTAAGACTGACTAAAACTACTAAGACTAAGACTAAAAAACAAGACTAAGAGTATAGGTTATTGACTAAGGTTAATGATATCACCCATATGCCCTATAATCTTATTGGTTGATTATAGTTTGCCCCAATTTGTATCCATCTCATGACTTTGTCCTATAAATCACATTCTTAGATGTCCTTGGCCACAACCCATTCACTCTTTCTCTCTGGAGCTATTTCTATTCCTCATTCCTATTCCCCCCAAAAAAACTTTATTATTCTTAACCTCCTCTGTCCTTTAGAATTCATTCTTTGACTTCAGGAGACATAAACTTGGCACATCTGACATCTAGAAGTTGCAAGTTCTATCATAATCACACTCCACACTCAATATCTCCAGAATTCTTCAGTGACTCCCCACTGCTTTTCAGACATAGTACAAATATGTCACCGCAAACCAATGGATCACTGCATACCTCTCCTAAATCAGCTGCTGACTCTCCCTCTTGCTAACTACTCATAATCACACAGACCTTCCTATTTTCTGATTATTCCTTCTTGCCACCAGTGCTAAGGACAAAGTGTTCCCCCTCACCTCTACATAAGTATTCCTTTCTCAAACTCCCCCAGTTTCCAAATTGATTTCTACTAATTCTTTAGGTCTCAGATTAAGTCATTTCCTTAGGTGTAACCTTCCCTTAACTTTTAGATTAGTTAGCCTCTTGTGTCCAAAAATAGCACCTTGACTACAACTTCTTTACACTTCTCCAACTACTATTAGACAGTCGTGTGGGTTTTTATTGAGTACTTTTTTTAGGGACCAATTCGATTTTGTTCACCATCATGTCTTCCTGCCCTAATTAGAACACATTACAGCACTCAAAAAATGTTCAATGTGAGGCAGCATCCAAAGGTGGAAAACAGTATGTGCAGACATACTTCTGCAAGCATACCCTGAAACCTGAGACACGGCTTTGAGAACACAGACGATGTGGCTATGCCCTAGAAAACTGAACTTCTTTCCTACTTTTATTTGCACAAACATCATGTTTTAAATTCTATTTTATAAAAGCAATAAGAAATTTTTCCACTTTTAGAATATTTCATTCTAATTCATTTCATCTCTGTCCTACAAGAATGACTTTGCTAAGATCTCTCTGATCATGTTACACCCAAATTCTACTACAGTTTCTATCATTTCCACCAGTAATTTGAATGCAGCAATGAGAGGTAGATGGGTTGAGATTCTGAAGAAAACTTCAACCACCAAGATGAAGGATGAAGACCTCTTAAATCAGAGCAGTGAAAGAGAAAAGCAGATGTTTAAAACATTTTCAAACAAAGAAAACTTTCTTACGGCCAACATAACCACAACCAAGAGTCTTTTGGCAAAGAAAAGAGTTGTAAGACTCTGAACAGTTTTAGAAATTAGTTATAAGTAGTTAAGGTAGTCCCCCAGGGTTTTAAAACCAAGCTTCTATCTTAATATGCATTTATTTTATTTATTTTTGTTTGTTTTTTGAGATAGGATCTTGCTATGTAATTCAGGCTGGACGTGAACTCACTATATAACCTAGGCTGGCCTGGAACTCCTGTCTCAGCCTCCCAAGTGCTGGGAGGCTATGTTAATATTCACATAGAGGACTACTAACTTTAGCAATCATTAGCAGTTTCATTTCCAGGCATATTAGTGAACATACAAATGATGTTTTGCTAATTGTAAGAAGAAACTAAGAATATAGGTATCAAAACCTAAACCTCTCAAATCTATTCATCCAAACCTGGTTGTAAATCTGCACTTCTCACAAATCTCCCAGATGATTTTCATGCTCAAATTTAAGAACCCCTACAATGGATATTACCTGTCTATAGCAAGCAGTTCCTAATAAAGTGTATGGAGCCTTGCAAAACATCAAAGTTCAGTCAAGTTAGGGAAGTGTATCCTGAGGAATACAAATCCTAAAATCAAACTTAATGTAACATGACTGTCTGAAGTGCTGGCAGAATAAAAAGTCTGCAGGAAGCATTTTAAAAAACAGAACTGGATGGCTGGGCATGGTGGCTCATGCAGTAATCCCAGCACTTGCAAGGCTGAGGCAGGGGGATCACAATGAGTTCAAGGCTCAAGGTCAGCCTGGGCTATATAGTAAGTTTAAGGACAATCTAAACTACACAGTGAGAACTTTTCTCACAAATACAAAACCAAACAAAAAACAGAGCTGGGGGCTAGGGATATAGTTCAGTGGCAGCACTCTTGTCTAGGAAGACCCCAGGTTCAATTTCAAACTGAGAAGGAGGGAGGGAAGGAGAGGGGAAAGGGAGGAGGGGGAGGAGGAGGGAACGAGGGATAGACTGTAGATTAAGAATGAACATCTATAATGCAGACCAAGAAGAGAGAGAATTTTAACACAATAGGTAGAATGACTGACTTCTTTATGCAACAGATTGGCCCCTCTGCAAAATAATATAAAATCCTGAGGGACCATTCTGTTAATGAATTGGACTTTTTGATACTGTGAAGGATTGATTCTTGAACTAGCAGACAAATGATCAGCTACTATTTTATTTCAATACACATTCACCTTCATGATAAATTAACAAATTGGCATTCTGAGCAGTCTAGTAAACACTTGTGAGGTTGGTATTGCTACATTTATTTGGTGGGCATAAATATGTCCTGAGAACATCACCCCGGGAAGACTGCTAAAATTTTGGTTCGTAGACATGTGTTATTAGTAATAGAAACCTTCTAAATTATTTGGTGAAGTTCTGCTTCACCAAATAGCACCTATCTGACATATTTCTTTTAGCAGAAACATTTTCCAAGGCCAAAATGTGTTACCTAAGTCACATTATTCATCAAAAAAATTATACTTTTATGTGCAGCATATATAAATCTGCCTTAAATTTCAATATATTTCTGAAGAAAATATTTACATTCAATATTTCAACAAAAGGCAGAGACAGTCTTAACTGCTCTAACTAGCCCATTTGGCTTTCCACCAGTGGTCCTGTTTTCTGGTATCTATTTTCAGTTGCTGTCTAGAATGTAATTTTTTTGTCTAGTAATTGAAATAATCGTTACTGCCGTGGTGATGACTTAAAACTAAAAGAGTCTTCTTATAAGAAAAGTGCCAAATAGGGGCCTCCAAAGCACTTGTTAAACAAAGAAGGCCTGTCCAAGAGAATTCCTCCCCAAGAGGCTCCCTTTCCTGCAGCAAAATAGTGGGCAAACAAAAGCCCACTGGCCATGTTGTGCTGCCCATCATGCTCAGGTGTCCCCTTGAGTGCCCAGGAAAGGCCCTGCAAGGACTCCCACGGCTCTCGTGCACCTCCGGCCCAATGCTTCCATTCCATCTTAATTTCACAAGTAATTCAGAACTCAGTCCTATAGAGGTTTAGGAAAAACACTGATGAGATGTGACTCTCTCAAATAACCTGCATGGAACTCAAATTACTTCTAGCCTCGGCTCCAGTCTACGACTCCAGTCTACAACTTTGGACAGCTCTCACATAACATAAGAATTCAACTAGATGACAGGTTTTCAAATCTCTGGAGATAGCAGAATCCAGAAAGCTTGCAAAATAAAAACGACCTTATTTAATATTAAAATGTGGTATATCTTAGGCATCACAAATATATTGTGTTTACAGCAATATATGTGCACCTATGTTTATAGCAGCACAATTTGTAATAGCCAGATCTTGGAAACAACCTAAATGCCCATTGAATGAAGAATGGATTAAAAAGATGTGGTATTTTTACATGATAGAACACTATTCAGCCATAAAGAAGGATAAGGTGGAGACTTCTATAGCTAAATGGATGCAACTTGAGAACATACTCATTAGTGAAATAAATAAGACACATATGTAAACATCGTATTGTCTCACTAGTATGAGAAGTTAAAAGTAACAACATATGTATATGTGAATGTAACTAGTATAACTATCTTAACTATATATAAATAGTTAAGATAGTTATACTACTAATTTCTTTGAGTTCAATGTGCTGGTGTTGTTCAGACACTGTAAGCAAATGTCCTGTGCTCTGGGTGAATGATTTGGGGAGGACAATGTGCAAAGTATGTACCATTGTTGCCTCTGATTGATGTGTTTTGAAACTTTTAGTTTTTTTCTTTTTTTCCCTTGAAATAAAATGGATTTTTAAAAAAATATTGTGTTTAAAAGTGAACTCATGATAGTCTTTCCCAGTCCCATTTCAATGTGGCATCACAATTTATCTAGCTGCTCAAGCTAGAACCTGAAGATCATTTTTGAGTGTTATTTATTTGCTATATTCAATTCATAAATATAATGCCATCTGTTAAATTCTACTATTTATTCTCTTCCCCAGAATGTATCTTTAACATTTTCACTTTCCAACTCCACTACCACACTCTATCCTGACTACCATCATCTCCTGCCTAGTTTACTGACATCATCTCCTAACTGCCATAGCTACTCTCTTCCCATTCTACTCCAAACAGCAGCCAAAGCACTGCTTCTAAAAATATAAATCCAGGGCTGGGGATTTAGCTCAGTGGCATAAGCACCTGCCTGGCAAGTGTGAGGTCGTGAGTTTGATCCCTGATACCGGAAAAAAAAAAAAAAAGTAACCATTTAATGCAATGTACACTGCCTTCTATTTAAAAATATAAATCCAGTCATTTGACCCTGCTTTAAAGCTTAAAAGATTTTCTTTTATACTTGGATCAAGTTCAAATCTTCACCAGGCACTAACATCCAGATAACATCAGATTATCTTCCCTTCTCCAAACTCATCCTAAAACAACTCTTTCCTCACCCACCAGGCTTCACCCCAGTCTAAAGTAAGCCCTTTATTACTTTAAGCCTTTTAAATACAATCACAGCTTTATTGAAATATAATTCACATGCCATACAATTCACCCATATAACTTATCTGTAGTCTCTGCCTTTCCCCCCCACCTCTTGGCCCTAGGCAAACACTGATCTCCTTTTGTATTGATAAATGTTCTTATTCTGGACATTTCATATAAAGGGAATTATACAAGATGTGACCTTTTATGATTAGTTTCTTTTACTTCTTGCAGTGTTTTCAAGGCTTATCTGTGTTGTAATGTGTATCACTATTTTGCCTCCAGTCTCTTCACCTGCAGTTCCTTCCACTTCCTCTTTTAAAATAGCTGCCTTATGATATCTGAAATTTCCTTTACAACATTCCAGGGACAAAAAGGGGAGCAAATATGTGCACCAACATTGGCAAACATGCTGGTAGTCACTGGAGCTAAGGGGTGGGTGTATCAGGACTCTTTACTATTCTATATTTGTGAATGTCTGCAATTTTCCATAATAAAAAAGAAATTTAAAACAATCTCTCCATCTTTTAAGTTTCAGCTTAAATACCACCTCTTCAAAGATGATCTCACCTTCATGCTTTCCTGCTTATCACTTATCACAACCTTTACGAATAAAAATATTTCTTTCATTTATATATTATCTCTCTCTCCTACAGGACAGAACACTGAATAAAGTTGAGAGACCAGTTCTAGAGTTAAGCACGGTATAGGCATACAAACACACAATGTACAGAATTTGGGGAGAAGGTTCAGAACTCTTTCCTTTATTCTTTCTTTAGCCCCTCCAAGACCAACTCTCTCTTGACTAGTGAAAAATGAACCATCTTATTCTACTAACTATGTTCTAGGCACAAATTTTCCTATTACTATGAGGAGCAGTAATATTTTCAGATATTGTAACCATGAACACTCGAAATTCTTCAACTAACATCCATACTTTACTCCAAAACCATCCATCCATATCTTTAAACAAACAAGCTCATATAACTGGTTCAAATTAGCAGGATGGCATGTTTGTACCATGGTCTCTTCAATATAGCTGACCTTGCTTCCCTTAAGCAGACTTCTGACAGAAAGACTCAAACTCAATTCTGTATATATGTTTTACTGAATGCTGGCATTTTTTCCTTTTTTTCTCTCTCCCTTCCTCCCTCCTGCCTCCTTTCTTCCCTCTCTTTCTCTTTTCTTTTTGAATCTGTGCGTCTGTGTGGTACTGACAATTGAAACTATGCTAGGCAAGGGAATCTACCAATGAGCTAAATTCTCAGACCCACAACAGAATTTAAATTATCAATTAAAGTCTTCCATTAATGTCAGTAGATTGTTACAGACTGTATAGTTTTTATAAATTATATGTGGAAGCACATTTATAACAGAAGTCAGTGGTTCTTTGCATTTGTTCGTTTACATTCTTTAGAAAGATCTTTTATAGTTTCTGTGATGCTCTAGGAAATTGTGTTAAACATCGACACTGACAGAGAAGTGTTCTCAGTGGTAGAAGACATGTTTAGTGTGCATAAGGCCCTGGGTTTGATCACCGGCACCAAAAAAACCCACAAAGGTAAAAAACAAAAACCAGCACAGCCAGTATGTCCACTTATGGACAAGAGTTTCACAAAGACCACAAAAACTCACATTTGTGTAAAATGAAAAATACTACATACATTAAATGTAAGCAAATATCTGACAAGATACTATCTGATAGATTAGTTTCTAATGGAGATTACAACTACATATTAAAGGTTTCTAAAGGAACAATACTTTAATACTCTTTGGTGTAATACAGACTATATTTGTCCACCAAAATAAAATAAAAATGGGTATCAATGCTGGGGATTTAGTTCAGCAGCATAAGTGCCTGCCTTGCAAGTGCATGATCGTGAGTTTGATCCCCCGTATGGAAAAAAAAAATGGGTATGAATGGGAAAAATAATTGGATATTTAAAATATAACATTTCTTTTCAAATATTACTTTCACATGTAATTCTTTTCCTAATCTACTACTACTATTTCAACTATATTACTTTAGTACTTGGTCTGCAAAGCGTATACCTATAACTCCCATCCAAGCCTTCAGTTGATGCCAGAGTTTTTTCCTGCTTCTATTACTTGTATCATAAACCTTCTCTCAAAAGCCTGGAGCGCCTGTGGCTAGGTGTCTCACCTCTGTTTCCAAAGCCATTCATTAAGGCGGCATGGACCATCTTGCTGCCAACTTCTTTCCAGTTGGCCTCATGTGTACACACCCTTCAGAATCACCTACATATAATAAATAAGTTAGCAGTCTTCAGAGGACTGAGGTGTGCAAAGGGCCCTTTATTCCGCACAGAAGACTGCCAAAGCCTAAACCCATCACTCTGTTTTAGCAATTTCCATATGATAAAAAGAGGCAGCTACCATTTTTAAAGTGCTCTCATTATTTTAATTTTCTCTCAGGGACATATGTTCGGAGCATCTGGGCACAAATTCACCTCTAAGCTTTCTTGTAAGTTGAATATCATAGCAAAATACCTTGCTTTCCATTCCCCTCCATCATCCAAATAGTTCCTGAAATTCTTATTCCAGGAAACTTTTCCAGATTTTATAGGAGAGGTATAAGACCCCACCAGCCTAATTCTTGTTGACAGAACTCAAAATGTCCTCATATATTTCTATTACTTTCTATTCCTAAAAAATGTACCATCATGTCTATATAACATATAATATGGTTATAGCTAAAGTTCTGTTCTTAATCATAGAGTAAAGCAACTTGCGTCAGCAAGTTTACTTTTTATGCTTTTGTGTGGGGCAAGTCTAAATGTTAATTGGGAGAAAGATCAAATGTTAATTTAATCTTGATCACATAAATAAATGAACATAAGGAAGTCTTTCAATTAATCAAAATTATACTATTCAGGGTTGACCTAAATAAGCATCTCTTTGGGAATAAGGGTGCTATGTACGAGTTATACCACCTCATCCTACATGGTTACATAATTACACTTAAGGAAAGTCACCTTTCTCCTTTTTCAACTGTGGGAATGAAGGATTAAAAAAAATCACAGACTAAACATTTTTGCCTACAAGTATTCAGTGTTTTAGTTTTTCTTTTTTCCTCCTTTCATTCCCTTTTTCATCTATAACTGTTAAACTGCAGATGAACAGAGAGAGAGAGCAGGGACCAAGTAGTACAGTAGTTGCCTAGCTTGTTGTGAGCCCTGAGTAGATTTGATTCTCAGTATCACAAAAAAGGGAAAGAAAGAAATTTGAGAGCAGGTTCAAAGTCATTTTAGGCAGTATTTAACACAACATTTGATTCAAAGAAGATCATAGCATTTGAAAATAATAGTTAAACTTTACAAATAGATATGGAAAAAGTAATTTTTTCAGAGTTTACAAACTGAAGATTTTATATTATTTATGTCTAGCATCTAATATGCTATTACTTATTAAAAATAATTTCTATTTAAAATTTATTCCATTTATTCCAAAGTCTCATTATGTTGCACAGGCTGGTCCTGAACTCTTGGACTTAAGCAATGTACTGCTCCAGCCTCTAAAGTAGCTAGGACTACGGCAAACACCACTGCAGTCAGATAATAAAATAATTTTTAAAATATGACATAGCCAGGCATGGTGCTACAAACCTGTAACACCAGCCCTTGGGAGGCTGAGGCACAAGAATTATCACAATTTTGAGCCAAGCCTGGACTACAAAGTGAGTTCAAGGCCACCCTAGACTACATAGTAAGACCCTGTCTCAAAAACTTAAATCAAGTAAAAAGTAAGATGTTAAACTCTGTCCTGAGTAAGGGTTTATTTCAAGATAATCCTGACAAGCGTTTAATAAGAACTAACTACACATACAGCACAGAATTAGGCACAGGATATACTGTTCTCATAGAACTTATCTCCAGTTGAAAAATCAGAGCATACAGAAAAGACAGGAAAAAATGCAAGGCAGCAGAAACAGAAAAAGCCACTGTCTTTAAAAGCACTGAGTAAGGCTCCCTGGAATGAATAAGGCTTAAACTGGTAAAGTAAGAACAGGTCTTTGCTAAGTAAATGAGAGAATTTGTAGAAATAACCAGATGGGAAAGTACATGGATTGGGGAGGGGAAAACAAAGTGGAAACAAGGTGGCTGGTGAACCAGGGACGGACCCAATCACGGGAAGATCGGGGCAGTATGGACAAAGTGATGTTTCAGGAAAATGAGGGAGCAGAAATGAAAGCAGTAGAAATGAGAAGGGCATGCCCAACAAACCAGAGGGGAAATCTCGACCAAGCTGGAGACTGACCAGTATGTGAGGAGAGGTCAGTCCCTGCTGTATGCTCTCCACACGGTGTCTACTTCCCATGAAAAATAGTCCATCCCCTATACTCTCCTGGCAGCATTCAGGTTTCTAGCAATGTGGGGCAGAGGAACATGGAGCACGACAATTTTAATAATATCTCTGGGCTTTAACTTTTTTAACTTAAAAATAAGAAATGCAAAAAATTTAATGGCATTTATTTCCATGACTGAAAAAATAATTAAGTACACAAATGACTTTCTACACAATGATATTGAAAGCAAAAATGAATACTGTTTATGACTCCACCATACATACATGCTAGGTTCTGCCAATATTCATTCTTTCAACACGTACTGTACTACAGACTAAGTAATAAAATACTATGAATTTAACATCATTTTCTTTTCATGACAACTACAAAGCAGTGACAGCCTGATAGGTGGTAAACATTGGCAAGCAGAGAAACAAAATAGCTGGGCCTGGTGATGCACATTTGCAATCCCAGGACTGGGGAGGCTGAGGCAGGAGGATTGCTGTGAGTTCTAGGCCAGCTGAGGCTACACAGTGTTCAAAGCCAGCCTGAACTACAGAGTGAAACTGTGTTTCAACAAACCAAAAAGAAAAGAAACAAAAGACATTTCATTTTCAATCTTAAATCTGACATTAACTTGAGACCATACAGCAAATAAATTATTTTTCTCCCCCAAGTTCTGCAAGTAAGTGCCAAACTATAATATATTTGTGGTATGCCTTTGATTTGCACATCTAGGTTTTCTTCTCCTTTTTTTTAAATAAACTTTGCTAATATTCTGAAGTTGAACATGATTGATTTTATTAACTCATCATTTTCAGATGAACAGATCTAAATGATAAGCTAATTATTAAAAACCAGTTATTTGGCCTGAAATCTCATATTCTTTACACTACATTAGGTTTCCCTTTTGTCATTTCATAAAATTATGTGAAAAAAATACAGATATGGAAATGTTTAGAAAGGTTACAGTATTATATCAATGAAAAATGTATTACTTTCTTGAGTGTTACCAGGAGCATTAGCAGGTTTTACAGGACAAAACCTATTTTGAAGTACCTCTTTTAAGTAAACAAACACAAAAATTATGTAAAGAGTTTAGAAGGGGCCCATCAAAAAGAAAGTCCTTGAAATTCAGCTTCATTTACCCTTAAAATAAATATACTTCTGAGCATAATAAAAAAATATTCACTAGCTAATATAGGTAACATCAAAAATTGTCCTCTAAAATCTAACATCTGCTTCCAAGTAATATGAAAAGGACACAGTGGATACAAAGAAAAATACACAAGCTTGGCTTTTGTTTCTTCACATTCCTTCATTATAAACCATATTAAGAAAAAACTACAGGGAAAAATAATCTTTGCCTTATCTTTATTAGGATTTAAAAAACAAATTTCACCAATGAACAGCCAAAAGTAATATGAGAGTAATAAGAAAATTCGGTAAAATAATTAAGCTAGAACATCATATGATACAATAATTATTTCACACACAGGTATGGACACACACACACACACACTCATATTTATTCATATTTAGGCAAGCAAAAGAGCTCATTAAAAAAAATTTACCTCGTCTCCGCCCATAGCTCCTGGCTGCATGTAAACAGAAGAAAACCATGGGTATTTGTATCAAAATAGTGAATGTAGAAATAAAAAAGTATTTACACCTACCTTTTCTAAGTATTCTTGGAATTGTTAATCTGGAGATAATGTTCAATTTGACTGCAAACATTTTTTTAAAAATAAAACTTTATAAAAGTATAAACTAGATCACAACCTTAAAGAGAAATTCAACTGGATGCAGTATCCATTGGAACAGATAAAATAGGTACTTAACTTTCAAAAGTCTTACAAGAATTTTTATTGGGACCTATTAGCTACATCAGATTACTGTCTGTTTTTAAAAAATTCGCATAAATTTTCACCTGTACTGATATTACCACCAGACATCAATCACTCAAAGAAAAAAATTCATTTCAAACAACTAAAAATTGCAGCATATAGTGGTCACTCTGAATTTCTTAAGCTTTATATATATATATATATATATATCACTTAATAAATTCTTGAAACTGTATAAAAGTGTATACAATTAGCTCTTGCTTTACAGAATGTGTTTTTGTAAAATTTTTGTGAGAATTCTCTCATTTTCTCCACTTACTTTCCATGCCACATCACAGAGAGAAGAAAATACTATTTCCATATCAATTAAATGAACTGAAAAAGTAGAATGATGGTACTGGCACCCAGGCCATTCTTAATAATAGGTCACTTTTGAAGGTTCATTTCAAAACTCTGGACCAGTGACGGTAAATTTTTTAGTGACTTCGTGATACAAAGAGCCCACTGCAGCTCAAGGGCCGTAGCTTTCGCCAACACAGCTCCAGGCCTACAAATCCTGCACACTGTTCCAGCGCTCAACAGAGCTATACGTGCTATCTCACATCACTAGGAAACCCTGTCACCCAAAGAGATTTTCAGACTTAAAAGTTTCTCAAATTTGAAACTTCAGATTCTATAAAAATAAATGAGAGCTCCATTGAAGCTATTTTTAAGTGTTAAATGTCATAAAATTAGCCTATGCTTAAGATTAATTAGGAGTTACATTTTAGTATGGGATAGTAAGCAATAAAGAAAACAATTTCTTCCCAAAGAAACAACGCAGACTTTTCAGCTAAGTAGCCAAAATATCAGATGTGATTTAAAAATATGGTGAATACTATTGCTAAGAGCCATTCAATAGAATAGTTGGCTCATAAAAGATTCAACTTTTTCACCAAATCTGGCACCATACAACTTCCGACTACTCTCTCAGGTCAAAATGACTATGAAAGTTAAACATTTTGAATTGTTTCAGAACATCAAGGCAGCCATGATAGTGTAACTAAAGACTCATGGAACAGAACTTCTGGTTTTCACTGTTGTTTATTTCTCGCTATGTAGTTCAGACTGGCCTGAACTCACTTTGTAGCCCAGGCTAGTCTCAAACACACAGTGATTCTCTGTCTCAGCCTCCCAAATCCTGGGATTACAGGCATACATCACCACACCCAGCCAATTCTTTTCAAACATTATAGGGCCTTCAACTCCACACCTTTAACCTCTTCACTTTCCCACTCAAGTAATAAAAAAGATTATACACTTCTCAGGAAAAAAATACAAATACATGAAAAAATGGTCAGCATCTTTGGCCATTAGAGAAATGCAAATCAAAACAACACTGAGATTCCATCTTACTGCAGTAAGAATCGTCATATTATCAAGGACTTAAAAATCAACAAATGCTGTTTGGAGAAAAAGGGACCCTTTTGCATTGCTTGTGGAAATGTAAACCTGTACAATCATGCTGGAAATCTGTATAGAGATTATTTAATAAACTAAAAATAGCATTTAAGACAAAGTGTTGTACTTTTGTTTGTTTTTGTCTATAACTTGTACTCTGAGTAACATTTTGACCATTAAGATTTTATTTTGTTTCGTTTTTTTTTTTTTTTTTTTTTTTTGGTACCAGGTATTGAACTCACAACCTTGAGCTTGGCAGGCAGACACATGTGCCACTGAGCTAAATCCCCAGCCTGGCCATTAAGATTATATTGTTATTCTCTAATTATTTTCTCATGAAATTTTATTTTATTTTTTCAGAGAAATAAGACTGCATTTTTATATTTTCTTTATTATTAAAAAACTAAAAATATAAATTCTACTTGATCCAGCTCTTCTCCTGTGTTTCTTTCCAAAAGAAAGTCATCATATTACAGCAATACACCCACAGCCATATTTGCAGCAGCACAACTCACAATTTGGGAAATCAAGGAAGTTATCTATCTGCTCATCAACAAAAGAATAGATAAAGAAAATGAGGCATATATACACACAATGGATAACTTGCTAGGCCACAGAGATAGACAAATTCAAATCATTTGAAGGAAAATGGGTGGGCTTTGAGACCCATAATTCTAAGTGAAATAAGTCCACTGCAAAAGGTGAAGTGTCACATGGTTTCTCTAATATGAGAGACCCAAAATATAAATAATTTGAAGAGCAAAATTAAAAACGCATGTTGAGAGAGAGGTATAGTCTGTAAAAATGGGAAAGAGATGGTGAGGAAGAGGGGGATAAAGGGGAGGATGGGAGTGGCGTGGAAGTGAAAATAATCAAGATGCAATATGTATCTATATCAAACCCAAGTTGGATATAACCACTATGTATCACAAATGCATACTAATAAAACTCTTTTAAAAGGATTATACAGTTCAAATCCTACTTTTCCTTGACTTTATCTATATAACAACCCTGAATTAAAAAGTTTCTTGAGTTTACATAGCAATTATCATTTACATCATGTACAAAGCATGCACTCCAAAAAAAAAAAACATTTTAGAGACTCACACTCTTTATTATTCGAAACTAGATAGAAATCATCTTCCAAAATCAAGTATAAGTGGTAGTTAGCCTCCTAGCTTGACCCCAAAAAGCTTGCTTCATTCATGATATGAATGAATACTAACAGGCGGCACTTAGATGAAATAAGTTTTGACATCCTATTATTTGTTTCTTTGTGCCTTCCTTCCATTCCCAGTGATGTCATGCTGCTTGACAGCCCACTAAAAAATCTCTATTGAGAGGAGGTAAAATACTCTGCTCTGTATTTCAAAATTACTCATCTCTCTCCCAAAGAATAAACTTCTATTTTTCTCATTAGCTCTGATTTCTAGCCAGATAATGAAATCGAATCTCATTGTAACACTAAGGTACAAATGACTCACTGAATCTTAGCATCCCTTAAGTATAAATAAGAATGCTGTTCAATTTAAGTTTTAAGCTGCCAAATACAGTGATCCAGACAGGTTCGAAGATGGGAAAGAGTGACCAGAAATGGGGAAAAGGGAAGAGCTGTAAAAGATCAATCTGAGAGTTTTATCAATGCTTCCTTAAGAGAGTCATCATTTTTATCAATTCTTCTTGAACAATTTCTGAATAAACACTGTAAAATGGTTCACATGATAGCCTGGAACTCTGATATCACGGAAATAGGATGGCACACAGAATAGGCAGCCAATTTAAATAGTGCTCTGAGATGCTTTTTTCATCACTTGTTAAGGAATTTAACTATATGCCACTTTGGTCCTGATTTCAATATCTTATTTATGATCCCTCTGATTATTATAGAAGCTAAAACTTATCAAGTGGTAACTAAGTGCCAGAATAGTCAAAATGCTTTAGATAAATTACTATCATTTTACAACTTTATAACATAAGTATTATTATTAGCCTTTTATTTCAAATGAGGAAAACGGGACACAGAAAGTTTAAATATCTTGTCCAAGAGGGACAAGACAGAATACGGAATTTGGAACATAAATCTAGCAGTCTGGCTTCAGAGTTTATATTTTTAACCACCTTGTTATCCTGTTAAAGTCCTAAGTGGCAAGGTTCCTGTCTCATCCTGTTTGTTTGTTTTGGTTTTTTTGAGGCAGGGTCTCCCCATGTAGTCCAGGCTGACCTTGAACTCACTATGTAGCCCAGGCTGGCCTCCTGCCTCCGCCTTCTAAGTGCTGGGACTATAGGCGTGTGCCACTGTGCCCAGCACTTTATCCTTATTAATATCCTCTAATGCACCTGACAGAATGGTCTATCCCAAATTGGTACTCAAAAAAATACAACTTTTTTTGAACCCAAGCTGACTGAACAATCAAGGGAGGGAAGTGTTATCATTTAGATCTAAAATGTCCCCCAAAAGCTCATGTGTATGTAGGTTGACTGGATCATAAGGATACTATTCTGTACTCCAGTAAATTAAGCGATTGACGAGTGTGGTACTTAAATGTGTTGTTAGGAGCTGGGGCCCAGTTGGAGGTGAGTCATGGTGGTCTTGGGGTTGCAACCTAGAAGAATTTATTTTTATCCTTGGCTTCTCTCTCTTCCTGGATGCCTAGGTTGAAGGCTTTCTCCTCTATCAGAGTCTTCCTTTTCCTGTCCTAGAGCCAGCCAACCATGGACTGAAACCATAAGCCTAAATAAGTCTCTCCTCTTTTAAACTGCAGGTATTAGGTATTTTGTACCAGGGCCAAGACAGTGACTAAGCAGAAATGTATGCCTTGATGGTCTTTAGAATGTAAGATGGTGGAAGTTTTAAAATTTGATCAAGGGTTGGTGATATAACTCAGGGGCACAGCACCTGCCTGGCAAGGGTGAGGTCCTGAATTCCATTCCCAGTATCTCCCCCATGAAAAATTGATCAAGTTAGTCATATGAAGACCATTTACAAATAATTTAATTAAAGTCAAACTCTTCCCTCAGAGAGAGATAATAAAGTGAACACAAGTGAGGAAAATTTAGATATGCAAAAGTAGTACTTTCCCCTAGGTATAAATATAGCTTTAAAATAAGAAAATGCTGCTGTCACTGGGTGTGGTAGTACACAGCTGTAATCCCAGCACTTGGGAGGATGAGGCAGGAGGACTGCTGTGAGTTCAGGGCCAGGTTGGCTTACATAGTAAGTCTAGGCCAGCCTGAACTATATAGTGAGACCTTACCTCAAAAAACAAAACAAAACAAAAACTACTGAATATACAAATGGACACACACCATTACAAAATGATCTCATATAGAAAAAAAAAGGAGCACTGCAATTAATTCTATCTTTATTATATATTATCAGTTCTAGGATGGAGTTACAGCAGGTATACCAAGATGCATCCTGGCATGGTAGCACATGCCTATAGTCCCAGCACCTGGGAGGCTGAGGCAGGCAAATCACAAGTCTGAGCTCAGCCGGAGCATGATTTTACTTATCAACTCAGTAAAACCATGACTCAAGGGGGGGGGCAGGATGTATCTCAATGTCAAGTTCCCAGTACTCACTCCCCACCACAAAAATATGTAATAGTGTTTCTAAGTTATATCTACTTCCCGCAAAAACTTTAGAACCAAGTCTGTCACATGCGAGGAAGGGGATCTAGCACCAAGTTGTATCCCCATATCCTTTAAATTTTATTTTAAACAGTGTTTCACTAAGTTGTCCAGGCTGGCCTCAAACTTGTGATCTTCCTTCTTCAGTCTCCCAAGTAGCTGGGTTTCCGGGTGTGTGCCACTATGCCCAGCAACAACTTTAATTCTGGATTATCAATTGTCACCATCCTTAAAGAAAAAATTATTTTACTGATTCACATATATTAAACAATTTATAGATTTCATAAAAATTACACCTAATTTTTAGAAGTCAGGGTTATGCTTAACCTTGGCCAGGCATAGTGACCAGAGGAGAACCTAATGAGGAGTTTCTGGGATATTGGTGATGTCTGCTCTGGATTTCAGTATTAGCTACATGGCTGTGCATGATTTGTGATGATACATTGTATGATATATATTGTACATATAAACAATATGTATGATTTATGTGCTGCTTAGTATGTAAACTTGAATAGTTAAAAACAAAACACTACAAATATTTTAGCTTACCTGTTATAAAATTAATGCAGAAAAATCTCAAGTGCTAACATTTTTGAAACTTAAATTATCAATCAGAATAATCAAAAGTTGATAAAAGCATTACTTATCTTCAGCCCATCAGAATATTAAAAGGTATGGGTGCTTTGTAGTAGAAAATGCAAGACTAAAACTAAATTTGCATAGTCACTGATTAGTATCTTGGTTTGTTTGTTTTTTGTGGTAATGGACATTAAACCCAGGGACTCTCACATATTGGGCAAGCACTGAAACTGGGCAAACTCCCAGCCCTATTATATTCTGAGTGGACTCTCATGTTATTGGTATGATGTTTTGTTGGTCACATAAGATAACACAAATAAATTATGTGTTACTCCTTGTGACTTTGTCTGTACTAGGTTTAAATGGCTGTCCTCATAAATGTGATTTCCCAAGGCAGTCCATGTTATAATCTGTACTTGACTTCCAATACTTTTCTTTTTAGAGCGTTTTTTGTTATTCACAGCAAAATTGGGAGCAAGGTACAAAACATTTTCCATATGATACCTTCTATACTCATACATATATATTCTTCCTCCTTATCAACCTCCTCCTCCAGAGTTGTACATTTGTCTGTAAACATACATTAATTCATGATAGTCACCCCTAATCTGTAGTTTACACAAGGGTTCATTGTTGGTGTTGAATGTTGTACAGGTTTTCACAACTGTATCCACGATTACAGTACAATTTGAACTATCTTAACGATGCATCTTCTGTTTATCACCTCCCCAAAACCCTTAGCTCCTAGCAACTACTGATTGTCTCCACAGCTTTGCCTTCTCCATGATACCATGTACTTGGAGTCATGCAGTCTGGAGCCTTTTCAGATTGGCTTTTTTTTTGGCGGGGGGGTGGTGGTTCAGGAATCAAACTCAGAACCTTGTGCTTGGCAGAGAGGCACTTATGCCACTGAGTTATATCCCCAGCCCCAAATTGGATTCTTTCACCTACTAATTTGCATTTAAAATCTCTCCATGTTTTTTCATTCTTTGACAGCTCATTTCTTTTTAGTGTTGAGTAATATTCCACTATGTAAATTTACTATAGTCTAAGCTGACCCTTTTCACTAGTCTGTTCTGTACTTTACAAAGCATACTTATTTTCTATTTTTCCCCACTTTAGTTGGCCTACCATTAATTTCTTTAATAAATGTAAAACACCCCATTAAAATTAATTAATTAATTAACTATAGTTTATCCATTCACTTGGTAAAGACATCTTGGTTGTTTCCATGTTTTGGAATTACATATAAAGCTGCCATAACACCATGTGCAGGTGTGGGCTGAATGTATGTTTTCAATTCCTTTGGATAAACAATACCAAGGAGCACATTGCTGAGCATGGTAGGTTTAATTTTGTGAGAATGCCACACTAATGATCTAGTTTTTAAATCTAATCCTTTTGACACATGGATTCACCCATATTTGCTGAAGTTGCTCTAAGCAAAGTAACTTTATATAATAGAATCCAGCAATTCAAAAAATGACAAAGGAAAAAAAAAGAGAGGGAGGAGGAATGAGAAATGGAGAGGAAGATATTCATTTTATTGTGGATTAAAGTAGTGTACAACATTTAAAACCTTAAGGAGAGTCCCTGAAATTCTGTACCTGATTTTTTTTAAAAAGGAAGGCAAATCAAAAGGCCTTAATACAACATTTTATTAACTGGTATGGAAATATTTGTCAAGACTACTAAAAGTCACTGTGTGAGCAACTCGTTACTTAATTACTTTCCTTATAACAAAATTAGTTTTTATAAAGTAACTTTAACACTGATTTCTTGGATCACATTTTAGTAGGCAACATTAAATTATATTCAAATATTCAGCTTCCACTTGAGTATTAATCCAACCAAAGATAGACTAAATTCAACCCAAAACAGACCAAGTTAGGACCCAAATGTCCCCTTTGACTCAGTAGACTGGATTTCCAAAGCACAGGGGTGACAGGAATTGTCCCTAAATGTTCTCCCTATATGGCTTTGTTTTTATAATTACCAATGATTCTGAAACCAGGCAAATTATAATTGAGGAGATTGGACTTCTCCACAAATACCACAAACATAGCAGGCCACACTGGGTGTGGTGGTGTAGGCCTGTAATCCTAGCACTCGGGAGGCTGAGGTAGAAGGACCATTTCAAGTTTAAGACCAGCCTGGGCTACAAAGTCAAGGCCAGCCTGAACTGTATAGTGAGACTCTGTGTAAACAAACAAATAAACATAGCAGACAAAAAAGAGATATGTTCATGTGCTACATTCACATAAATTATTTGGTCATTTAAAATTTTTTCCTTCCCTTTTCTCTTCAACATTTACCCATCTTTCTCAGGAAAATCTATTTCATTTATAGATTTAAGAAGTAATACTAATAACTAACAAGCACAATACTAGCACTGCTAAGACACTTTATAAAACAAAAGGAATATCATAACATATTATATATTCCTAATCTTAGGGCCATGTTGCTGAAAAACACAGGATAACTGATAATTTACCATGCTCCAGGCACTTTATGCTAAGTGCTTAACAGAACTCTACTAATGCCCACAGCAGTCATCATTATGACAGAGACAGCAGGGAGGAAAAGCCCTAAGCATTCTAATCCCATACCAGAGTATTTTGTATTTTATCTACTGAACTGTCCAAATCAGATCTGAAGTTGCCTACAAAGATATGCGTTCAAATATTTAGCATCTGTTTTCAATAAACCATTTTCTCTGAACCACTATATGGAAATCTCATGATGTCTCTTTAAACTTTATAAATACTGAATTTCACTGCCAATTCTACATTTCTGAACCCCAGGTAACACAGGGGGAAGAGTAAGTGAACAAAAATGGGTCCTTATCTCCTCCCTATGGCAAGGCTCCTCTCAAGCCGGAGAAGGGTTCCTTTAGTGAAAGAAAGTTACAGGAAAGCACTGGCTTGGCAACTTGGGAGAGACTCCACAGCATGAAGACTCGCCTCATGCCTGCCATCGAAATCAGCTTTCTCTGAACTGGACTTTGGAAAACTTCAGGGAATAGTAAGAGCAGACCAAGTATGGAGGGGAAAGAAAGGATACAAGGAAATGCAGAGGACTAACATTACTACTTGATTCCTTCAGACTGGGTAAAGATGGACATTTGTTATTACAAATGAAAGGTGGGGTTGTGGTACCAAGTAGGGAGCCACCAGATCTCTGAGGTAACTACTTCTAATTCTGGTCCTTTCTATCCACCCTTTCTTTACCCTCCAAGTCATACTTTATTATGGGAAACTAGCATTTCCAAAAGTGGCCAAATTTGCTTTCAGAACACAGTCTCCTTTATTAGCAGCAGGAATTTAAACTACGCTTTTACTCAGGTCTTTACTACTTGCAGAATGGAAGCATGAGATTTCAACAAAGATTAGGGGTGCAAAATTACCATATTTCATCCCAAACTAATTAAGTTATAGTCTCTTGCCAGACAGTGTCATGTGATGAGGACAGGTATACTACACACTTAACCTTATCATTGTCAAATAAAGAGAGGTTTTGGTGTCCACTTAAATTTAAAAATAAAAAAAACTCACAGGTAATGTCCCCCAGGGTCACTTAGCAAATAAACAATAAATTTGAGAGTTAAACTCGTATGTCTGACCCCACCTCACATTGCATTATTTCCTAGACTGGGCTTGGAGAAACTAGTAAGGTAACAAAGGTGTGTGAGTGTGTGTGTGTGTGCATGCGTGTGCGCGCACAGAGTAACAAAAAGGAGGCGGTGCTGGCAGAGTTTCACCCACATAAATTTAAACGGGCCATTTTACCCATCAAGCCTTTTTTTTTTTTTTTCAAGTCTCATACTCTCACCCTGGAAATGGTAAAGACTTGAATGAAAGTGCAATTTAAAATCTTGCTGCTGGGCAACCCATTCAGGACCCCCCATCTCTCAGGAGCCATGCCTATGCCCTATCCTCTCATTCCTACTCCCCATCCCTTTTCTCCAATACATTTCCCTACTCTTTGCCTCCATTGTTGCTTAGAATTTGTTCTTCAACTTTAGGGAACACATCTCTCTCTCTCTCTCTCTCTCTCTCTCTCTCTCTCTCTCT